>AYEL01064699.1:0-43876 GCA_000484575.1 Olivierus martensii
TGTGTGTGTGTGTGTGTGTGTGTGTGTGTGTGTGTGTGTGTGTGTGTGTGTGTGTGTGTGTGTGTGTGTGTGTGTGTGTATTAATTAATAAATAGAAACAAATGTTTCTATTTATTTGGAAATCTTCCCATAAATTAACAATTTTTACACAAACACAACACAAACATAAATTTTATTTTACATTTAAATTACATCTCGCTGTCCTTTGAACAATATTAGTTTTGTAAACATTTGTCTTATTTGCTTTCCTCTTTCCTCTTGAGACCTGTTTCTACAGATATAATGGAGTCTACAAGTAAAATATTGTTTCAAAATTAATTTAATTAGAGAAAGATAATGAGATTCTTCATCTGGTTCTATAGCTGTGAACAAATGATCAAACTGAAATAGGAAAGAATCATTTAAGAATGAAAATATCTCCAGCTGAAGTTTTAACATAATATTTTTGAAATTTGTTCTTAACATTAATTCGTTATTCCTAAAAACTTTTTCAGCTATATTACATAATTTTACTACCTCACAGGATGGTTTCAAAAGGAAATAATTCATATCCTTCACAGCAATTAAACCTATTCTTTCACTATTTTGATTTTCAAATAGTACTTCCAAACATTGAAAACAATTAATTTTCTTTTCAAGTCTATATTTGTATTCTTCATTTGCCCATACATTTTTTGACTTTGTGACGACTGGAAAAGCATTATGTATGATCCTGTTTAATGCTTGTAATAAGATCTGATATCATAAAATGAAGTGAAAAGAAATGTATATTATACAGCAAATAAAGCAAAATTGTTGATCAATAAATATTAAACATGTATCTAATTTAAGTTATTACATTCATCTAAATTCTGGTTTTGCATATCTGTACTTTCCTCTGACATAGGCAAAAAGCTTCTTCAAAAATTTGCTTTTTAGGTGGAGGTCTGTCAGTATATTTCTTCTGCATATGATATGGGAAGCCAAAAATTGTGGGTAAAGCATTGGCTAATAAACGTTTTCTCTCATTCACGAAATACATATATCTTTTTTAAAGTATGCTGAACACAAGAAGCTATAATTTGAAGAATGCCATTTATCCCTCTTCATATTTACAACCCACTGTTGTGTCAATTTCTTGTTTTTGAAAGGGAATCTAAAAAAAAAAACAGTCTTTCTACTTCAATGAAATGTAATGTGTATAATCAGTACTGTAGTTGAGAATGTAACTTTATGACTATAACCAGAATCTTATCTCTTTACTTCCTAGTTGGACTTATGACTGAAATCACGGTCTTTTGCCCTGATATGAAATAAAATCGTATGAAAATGGGCATGTTAGTGAGAACTAAAATCGTGCCAAGACTGGACTATATAACTACCTAGTAATTTCTACACATGAATAAAAACATGCTATATATTTTGCTTTTTACTATATATATACAACTACATCCCTGTGTATATTATAAAATTGTAGAAAAAAAATAGATACCTGGAATATGATATATTTTTTGTCTTAACACTTTTATTTGTATAGTTGTTCACCGAACATACAAGAGGCATTTTAAATAATTTATTTCTTTAACTGTTAAAATAAATTTGAAGATTCAATAAATTTATGTTCCCTCTTTCCTCTAAAACAACGAGTTACAGTTCTAAAGACTATTCATGTAAAAAAATGGCAGTTATAGTTCAGTCAGTTCACACCCGGAGTGCTGTTATAGGATGAACAGCCACTCTATTTAATATATTCTAGCTCATTGGATTTTATGCATATTTTGTAAAAATTTCCAACCAAAAAGAAATTTTTTTTGTTTTATGAATTCTTTTACCAGATGTATAATATGCAAATTATGAGGATAAACAGATTCAAAAATTCATTTTTTAATTACTGTTAATGATGATAAAGTAATTTGTTTTTTCTTAAACAGAAAGGTTGAGGGTATATTAAACATTATATATTTCTGTACTGGAGTCAGAATTTGTGACGTGCGCATACTTATTTCCGACTAGAACTAAACAATGATCTCTTCAAGTATTATTTATTAATTTAGCTTCTAATATTTCCTTTTTAATTATATAATTAAACATTAAACAATTTCTATTAGAAATTTTATGAAATCTTTAATTCTTTTACCAGATGTATAATATGCAAATTATGAGGATAAACAGATTCAAAAATTCATTTTTTAATTACTGGGATTAATAATTAATATTATTAATAGATTACTTAATTTTTGTTAAGCCGCCATATCCTCATAGGATTCTGTATCCGGCGGCGGCCACATAGAGCCCATCACAGGCTGGCCAACATCCATGATGGGATTCGACAGACAGGGCCCGGACCCTTCCTGAAAAACTGGAGGTGTGGGACCTGGATCCGCCAAGGTGGCAAGCCACAGTTTTACCACGTTGCCATCCGGCCGACAATTATTAATAGATGAGCTAATGTTATCATCAATAATTTCATTACATAATGGCTCCATAGGATTGAATTCAGCCTTAGGTACATTTCACGGCACACTTCATCTTGAAGATTGTTAATCCGGCCTCGACAGAAAATAATTGCCCACCCCTGGTTTTAATCGTTGCTTCATTATATTTTGGAATATTTCGTTCTATTTTCGCGATGCTTCCACACGATATCAAAATCCTTCTTTGGGTTCATCACACGTAATCTTGAAGATTGTTAATCCGGCCTCGACAGAAAATAATTGCCCACCCCTGGTTTTAATCGTTGCTTCATTACATTTTGCAATACAGGTAGGCCTCGATTAGCGCGAATAATTGGTTCCACGAATTTCTCGCGCTAACACTTTATGCTCGTTTCAAAATGAACTTTTAGATCTAACAAGTAAGAAATAAATTTTCTGTTTTGGGTAATATTTTTTCTTTAATTTTTATGCAACGGAATATACTTTATGCTCGTTTCAAAATGAACTTTTAGATCTAAGAAATAAATTTTCTGTTTTGGGTAATATTTTTTCTTTAATTTTTATGCAACGGAATGTAAATACAATATTAACAATCAGTTCGAAAAGAATAGTGGGTGATCGGTTAACGAACATAATCCGTTCCAAGACAATGATTGTTATCCGAATTGTTCGTTAACCGATCATCGATTTACCATAGGTTTTAATGAAATGTTCATTAACTGATCATCGATTTACCATAGGTTTTTATGGGAATTTGATTCCAAGAAAATGTTCGTTATCCAAATTGTTCGTTAACCGATCATTGATTTACCATAGGTTTTTATGGGAATTTGATTAAATTAACCGATCATCAATTTACCATAGGTTTTTATGGGAATTTGATTAATTCATTTTGGAGACCCAAAAAAAATAAATAAATAATTATAAATTTCTTATTATGTGGAGACCCAAAAAAGACATAAATAAAAAATTATATAATTTTTTATTTATGTTTATTTATATGTAAGACCCAAAAAAAAAAACAGTAAGAAATTATATAATTTTTTATTTATGTTGGACCCAAAAAAACATAAATAAAAAATATATAATTTCTTACTATGTTTATAACCCAAAAAAACATAAATAAAAAATTATATAATTTCTAACTACGTTTATTTAACCAAAAAAACATAAATAAATAATTATATAATTTCTTACTACGTTTATTTATATGTAATTAAATAAAAATTTATATAATTTCTTACTACATTTATTTATATGTAATAACAATAATATAGGCCTACATACATACATAGTCTTGCATTTTGATCTACATGTTCATTTTCCAATAAAGAATCTGTCCAATATCGATTGTTTTTCTTTCAGGATTTTTCGGAAGTGATTAATAGCATTGTCGTGGTATACAGATTTTCAGGATTTTTCGGAAGTGATTAATAGCATTGTCGTGGTAGAGATCCTCAGCCTTATTGACCTCAACCTAGTATGGGTGCCATTCTAAGACCAAAAAAATCATATTTCGGAAGTGATTAATAGCATTGTCGTGGTAGAGATTCCCAAGCCTACTGACCTCAACCTGGTATGGGTGCCATTCTAAGACCAATAAATTGTAAAATCTCTCTCTTACCTTCTTCAATAAATCTTTGATTTGTTACGTTGTCTCCGAGTTCATTTTATTCGGGAAAAACTACTGTTCTTCCATCTTTGCCCATAAGTCCACGAACGCGTACGGCTTAAGCCTGTCATTCCGTTAGGTTAGTTAAGCCGAAATATCCTCATGTAATATTTTTATCTGGCGGCGGCTACTTATAGAGCCGCCATCATCACAGTCTCATGCAATATTTTTATCTGGCGGCGGCCACTTATAGAACCGCCATCATCACAGCTTACCAACACCCATGATGGGGTCAACCGGAAGATGAAGGATGAGTTTTAACAGGCCGGGCCCGGATCCCTCCAGAAAAATTGGAGGAATGGGACCATCGAATCCTCCAGAATGGTAAGTCACAGCTTTACCACGCAACCATCTGGCTGACCTGTCTTACTGTCAGTCCGCGGGTCCCACAGTTATTTCTGTGAGGTGTTCTTTATCCGAACATGTGTTCGTTAACCGAACATAAAAATCTTTCGAGATCCTCCAGAATGGTAAGTCACAGCTTTACCACGCAACCATCCGGCTGACCTGTCTTTCTGTCAGTCCGCGGGTCCACAGTTATTTCTGTGAGATGTTCTTTATCCGAACATGTGTTCGTTAACCGAACATAAAAATCTTTCGAAAAAGTGTTCGTTATCCGAACTGTTCGTTAACCGATCACCCACTGTAATCACTTACTTTTCGTTATTTATTATACGCGTTATTTATTTCAGAATGATTACAGTTAATGGATTAAAATATACGTCATAAAAGAACATCCTCAATGAAATCAATTTACAAATTAAATTATATGCTATAAATCTAATTACAGGATGTTCCTTTGTAAAAGTTGCAAGGCTAATGAAGGCAAACCATACCGCAGCCCCTCGCTTTAAAGCTTAACGTCAACTGTTATCGATGATAAAAAATAAAAATTATAAATGTATAGGGAAACTATTACTTTGTCATATTATCTCGCCATTTTAAAACAGAAAAATCTACGGGGCTAATGAATGTTGCTTAAAAATTGACTTTAATGGCTTTATCACTCTGTTAAATTTTATAAAAATCAATCAAATAGATTGAAAAATTGTTAGGGAAAAATCTTTGAAGTCTGAAAGTATGAATTTTTAAATCGTTACAGATAAAGGGTTATTTGATGCATCACTGAAGTCATTTAATGGCATGATCAGCGTGCTAAATTTCATAAACTTAAATTAAATAGCTTAGAATATATTAAGATAATATTTCAGAGATTTAATGTAGGCTATTTTTAAATATAGTAGGACCTTCACATATCGAAATTGAAGGTATCTTAGAAAAATTTCGATATATAGAAACTTCGTTATATAGAAACCTGAATTTACTCTAATGTAGTACAGCAGTTAAGCGATATTTTGTCCATATCGCCTTTTTCGCGTCCCCCTGATGGCGGCGATGGTGGCTCACGACCATTATTGGTTTGTAAAACTCCAACTTAAATGATTTGAAAAAGTTTTGGGAAAAAATAATGTTTAAAAAATATATATACAGTGATTTTTTGTGGTCCCCAATGCTCTTAACTAAAATGAAAATGAGAACAATATTTTATGAATAATAGGAAGTAATTCTCGCTTTCTAGCTATGTCATATACTATTTACACTAGTTTGATTTTAATGAAATGTAATTGCACGAGATTTTTCGATTAGCCTTGTCGATGTATACGTACAGATGACAGTGATCTTTCAGATCGGTGACACAAACTAAGTGCTTTCCTGCAAGGACTACATCGTTTTGTGCGAAATTTCTTACCAAAAAACAAAATGTCATAAATGAAAACCTGAATTTTTTTGGATAGATAACTTCCAAACAATCCCTCTTTGAAGGACATGTATAAAGGACGTGCTAAGGGGCTTGTTAAAGATTTATTTGTTGTGTTATTAACTTATTTAAAAAATTAAGTAGTTATGGATATTTGAATTATTAAAATATCAATGGAAAGCTTTTGTTTTTGTACAGAAAATATGACTTTTAACGCTAAATAGAAAATTAAAGATTGATAGCGAGGAATTAAATTAAAACATATATAATTAAAAGTAATTATGTAGGAATTATATATTTTTGTAATATGTTCATTTGATTACACATTATTCCTAACTGACAGAGCACAGTTGATTTTTCCTACTGGGGCAGATATGAAATACTTTTAGTCATACAATATTGTATCCTTACATAAACATAGGCGAATTTATATGAGTTTTCATATGTTTTCATTGATAAATGATGACAAAGGGCACTGTATTCCTCACTGACAGAGCACAGTTGATTTTTCCTACTGGGGCAGATATGAAATAATTCTAGTCATACAATATTGTATCCTTACATAAGCATAGGCGAATTTATATGAGTTTTCATATGTTTTCATTGATAAATGATGACAAAGGGCACGCGAAACATGAAAAATTTTACCGACCGTTGCTTGATTTTTAACGAATTTTATTTCAACTGAAATTTGAATTCTTTTAGACAACGTGTTCTACGTTCTTTCTTTTAATTACTGTGGTGGTTCCGATTCATTTTAAAAAAGTAAGCTTTTAAATCATAAATATTTCAAATTTTTAAAGTAAAACAAGAAACTTATGTAATTTTTATTTAGTCTTATTTCAAAAATGCATAGAAAATTATCAGGTGCAGAAAATCTAAAATGGAAAGTGGCCAAAGAAATCGAGGAAGAAAAATTAAAGAGGACAAATTGACAATTTTTTAAGAAAAATTGATGGCACCCCTCTACCTGCAACCTGTCATGATTCCGACTCCCAAACAAAAGATTTAACAGAAGGGTGAAGATCATCCAAATCAATCCATCACTACTGAAAAGACCACTTATTCATCTCCGTCATTCTTATTACATCCGCCATGATCAACAATTATGAATTCAACATCAACGGTAAAAGAAAATGGAAGCATTGCTTCATTTAAATCAAGCTATCCAACCACTTGGCTTGAAATTATTAACGATAAAATTAAAAAAATTATTATTGAGCAAGGTCTGACAGAACAAATTCAAAATAAATTATTTCCACCAGATGATTTTGGGAGTAGTTTTAGAAATAGTTACTATAATCGCATGGTAATAGCTGATATTGTTCCACAAATATGGCTCATATACTTGTATTCATGTTTGATAAACTGAGTATTTTGCTTTTGTTTCAAATTATTTTTCGGTGAAAGAAATTTTAGAAATAGTTACTATAATCGCATGGCAATAGCTGATATTGTTCCCCAAATATGGCTCATATATTCATGTTTGATAAACTGAGTATTTTGCTTTTGTTTCAAATTATTTTTCAGTGAAAGATGTTAATGGCAAAATTTGTCAAAAACTCTCAGTATTCATGAAGGATATAGCTCACATTTGAATTCATTTATAAAGTGGATTTCAACCGATTTTTTTTCTTTTTGGGGAAAAAAAATTGTAAGGGCACCAAGTAGAAAGCTGCATTGGGGTGCCAGAAACCCCTTGACTGACACTAATAGAAAGTATTCCATTTTTAAATCTTTAAATAAATAAAATATCATGTATAGTCGACCTCCGAGAAGTTGAGCTCTGAGCCGGAAAGTCTATTCTTAAAAATGGGGGAGAGGTTGAAAATCGAATGTGTTACTTTAAACTGGTTAACGGCTAGAGTCATCAAAGAAATAACTACTGTTTATTTTTAAGTATATTTTCAAACACTAAAAACTGAAATCATATCGATATGAGCATATAATATATATCACCACCAGGTGAAAAATGTTAATGACAAAATTTGTCGAAAACTCTCAGTGCTCATGAAGGATATAGCTCACATTTGAATTCATTTATAAAGTGGATTTCAACTGGTTTTTTTTTCTTTTTGAGGAAAAAAGTTGTAAGGGCGCTGAGTAAGAAAGCTGCATCGGGGCGCCGGTTTCCCTAGAGCCGACATTGATAGTACCCGTCGATCGTGGAGCGATTTTTGGTGGATCTCTTGTTTATTCCTCCTTACAAATTTAATTAAAACTGAAAACTTAATTTATTTACCATTATTTTGTATTTTTTTAAATTCTTTTTTAAGTGTATTGGTATTGTTTGTTTATTTTTCGTTAAAATTGTCAAATCAATAATTTTCTTATCATTTGGAAGTGTATACACATGAAAAGTTTCCAATATTAACTATTATTACGCAAAAAATTCTGTCATTCTTCCGATCGACATACTTGTCAAAATCCGCTTTTTGAAATATGAACATCATAAAAATTGAAACCAAATTACAAATGATCATTTGAATGATTATCTGTGATTGCCACTTCGTATAAACCTATGAAAATATTGCCAATTCCAAACAATACCAAATTAACTTTTTTTAATTAACCAGCATTTCCTGTAACTTATGAGTTTGTAATCATTCTGTTGTTTTTTCTAACTTTGGTTTTCCAAAATAGAGAAATAAATATTTTATTCCAATATATTTGTTTTATTTGTCGTAGTACAATAATTAAATAATAAATAAATTTTTAAATACACAAATAAAGTTTTTAGTTTCTTTGAAGTTTTTAGGGCTGGGAGAGTGGGTCCTCCCAAGTGAGAGAGCGCATTTAACTGCATAGTTGTACGTAATCAGATATATTAGATTGGGAGAACGTGATCGCCAAATAACTTAGTACTGTATAGAAAAGTAGCTCGCATAGTAAAAAAAGTTGAACACTACTTCTATACACTATATGCATTTTTGGGGGACCTAGGACCAGGGCCGGCGCTACCATGTAGGCGAACTAGGCAACCGCCTAGGACGCAAGCCATGAAGAGGCGCAAAACTTCAAGCTGCTTTAAACTTTACTAAAATATCAAAATTAAATAGTGATATATGATTTATCACTATTTGATCGATTCCTTTTCATTATCCCTCACACATCACACTATTTTACTATTTAATTGTTGGTTCTTTTTTGTTCCTTAATTTCTACACTAGATTTAAAGGAACTGGTAGAAAATTTTGCAAAATTGAAGTCAAGAAAAAAAAATTTTGATTTTTATATATTATACAAATTGTTTATTACTTTGTATATTAATAATAAAGCATACCAAAATAATTTTTATTTTTTAAATTATAAATTTCATTTTAAAAAATATCCAATTTGTGAAATAAGGGGCGCACTTGTAAACTTTGCGTAGGGCGCAGAATAACCTGGCGCCGGCCCTGCCTAGGACGAGCAAGGCTTTGGGACCCCTAAAAATAAATATTATTTCTGAAATAACCTATAACGAATTAAATGTTCAAATCAGCTACGTCTAATTTTAAAACCTCCTTGTAACTTATAAGGAACCTTTAAAATTTTACTTTCTATCTAGCACTTTTAATAAGAAAAAATGGGTTTTTATTAAAGTTTATAAAAGTTGAAAACAGATTGATAATTTTGGGTCCCCTAGAATCGCGGGGCCCTAGTACGAGGCCTAGTCGGCCTATAAGTAAATCCGGCACTGAATCTGCCATTTAACTGACAGAATATTGATTATTTTCGGTGATGGACTGTAAATGAGGCTTCTTTTTTTGTTTCTTTTGCCAATTATATTGAAATAAGATATGAATTCCACAATAATACATGTAGTTAGAATACCCAGATCAGAAGTTTGGAAATGGAGAATCACCACACTCGAACTATAAGATGTTTCGAAAAAATAAAAACAAACATATCTAAATGCATTCCTAAAATTTAAAAAAATTACTAAAACCAAGTCTTTTTTAAGAAAATAGAAAAAAGAAAATAATACAGTAGGGGAAACTTGCCTAAATCGTACCCCCTAAGAAAACTTGCTTATTACATGAAGAATAACAGAGAAAATTAATCAAAATTAGTAGTAATCAACTCTATATTAATAGAATCAACATTTTTATAATTTTAAAGAACAAAAAATAATCTACTTTTATTAATAAAAGCGATTTTTTTTAAATGTGGAAAAAGTACGATTTAGGATTAATGTCTCTAAATCGTACCATATTTATCTTAATTCGTACTTTCTAATCTAATCACTGTAGTCATCACATAAATACTTAAAAAGCATGTCTAGCTATTCCCACACAAAACTCGTGTATCAATATTTTGTACTATGTTCACTGTATCATACCGATCATACCAGAGCCCTCTTAACATATGATCGAGCGGAGCGCCCGCTCAGGGCGCCAATATTTAAAGGGCGTAAGCGGCGCTGGCGCATTTTGTGTTTTGTAATTATTATTATTATTATTGTTGAAAGACACAATTATTTTTTACACATAATTTAAACGGTGCGCAATTTCAAGTTTTGTGTGTGGACTGTGGACCTGTCTCGTCCATATTGTATATTTGATTTGCTATGATTTTTTATTTCTCAATAATACCTTCATATTTATCAAAAAAAATCCAGAACAGTTTTAGGATAAACTTAAGCCATGTGTAAGCTTAAATCGTACTGGTGCGATTTAACACATGGTGGTACGAAATAGTCACATAGGTCAACTTGGTTAGGTTAGGCTCATAGGCTCATATAGATCAAAGACATTGTGCCTAAAGAGGCAACATGGCCCTGCTCCGCTTAGATAGCACTACAGGGATCCCTCTGCGAGACGGCTATTTATAGCTCTCATCACAGGCTGGCCAGCACCCATGATGGGGTCAACCGAAGGATGGAGTTCAACAGGCCGGGCCCGGACCCCTCCTGAAAAATTGGTGGTGTGTTGACTCGGATTTGAACCCGGATCCTCCAGGGTGGTAAGCCGAAGCTTTCCCAAGTAAGCCGAAGCTTTACCACGCGCCCGGATCCCTCCTGAAAAATTGGAGGTGTGGGACCCGGATTTGAAACAGACCCCTCCTGAAAAACTGGAGGTGTGGGACCCGGATTTGAACCCGCTCCAGGGTGGTAAGCCAAAGCTTTACCACGCGGCCATCCGGCCGACACTCCTGAAAAATTGGAGGTGTGGGACCCGGATTTGAACCCGGATCCTCCCAGGGGTGGTAAGGCCGAAGCTTTCCCACGCAGCCATCCGGCCGATATAGGTCAACTTGAATTCAAATTTACGGCGCTAGGCTATAGAGCAATGAACATTGATGTAAAACGAGAAATAAATTTGAAAATTAATAGACATAGTTTCATATAGAAATTTGTTTCACTGATTCTCACGAATAGTAATTGTATAAAGCAAAAATTTTAATGAAAAGTAACCAGAAAACTTATTTTTTTACATTTTTTCATGGAGTGACCGCACATGTCTTGGTTTGATTACGATTGCTTAGGAGTTCGTAAAAACTTAGGAGCTTAGCTTAGGAGAAACAGCGGGAGTACGATTTAGGTAGGGTTACGAATTAAGCAAGTTTCCCCTACACCAGGGGTGGGCAATTATTTTCTGCCGAGGGCCGGATTAGCAATCTTCAGAATGCAGCGGTTAGTAAAATCGGAAAATTTCCGAAACTGTAACAAAACTCATATTTTATTTCCTAGTAGGGTATTTACTTTTGCTATTGCTGATGCTGTAATGCTTTAGAAAAGTAAAGTACATTACTAACGTTAGCAAAAGTAAATATAGAATTGGACAAAATTCTATAATTTAAAACATTTCAGTTTGTACGTTGTACTAACAGTAAAAAGCTTTGAAAAAGTGGAAACTCAAAGAGAGTAAATTTTTCGATAAGCTTGTTTATAAAAATCCTATTTAAGTAACTAACTTGAAAAAAATACAATAATAAAATTTTTTCTTTATAATTTAGGTTTTGATACGTCTAAATAAATAGTACCAAATTTAATTTAAAAAGTTAATTCTTTATTATATAGGCCTATATATAGAAAATTTGGTAGAATAGAAAGCAACCAAAACTTTTAAAGAATTTATTTCAATATAAAAATAAAAATGTTCCGAATATTTGAGACATTTTTCAAAGTATCAGAATTAATCCATTTAATGTTTTAATTTTTTAAACTCTTCTCGCTGATTGAAAAATTACAAAAAATTAACCATAACTCATGATACATATAATAAAAATTAACCGAAACATGTTCGAGAATTTTTTCAGTTTAAGAGATTCATAAAGATTAGATCGAAAGAAAAGATTTTTTAATAGAAATATTTTGCAAATAATATAAAAAAACAAAGTTGTATATTATTCTGAATATTTGATTAAACTACGAAAGTTTTGAGGGGAAAAAAATTGCATCAAAACAAATAATTTGTATCCAACAACTAAAACGTCAAAATAAAAAATCTATTGAATGCAATTCAATTTAATATTTATAAATTACTTCGAAAAATGTATAAAAATGATGATCAAAACTAAAATATTGTGTGCAAAATTTTATTTTCAGATGTTTATCAATAAAATTAATTATAGGCTATTTATTATATGCTATTTTATAGATTAAAAAGCGGAAAATATATTGCATAAGAACAATAATTTTCTAGTTTATATAAAAAATATATTTTTTTATGTTCTGCATTTTATTACATTTTATTGACTTTCTAGCATAAAAAAATATGTAATATAAAATGAATTTTTTGAATTATGTTCAATAAATTAATAAGCTATTAGTCTATAAAATTATACTCGCATCTAATTTATAAATTAAATCCCTTCGTCACGTAAATGTCCATTATAAAATAATCAAAAAATACTTTAAAAAATGTCTCGATTCAATCTCTTTAAAAAAATTTATTTAATGTTTTATGATAAATTTCTTAAACAAGATTCGATGCATATCGGTTCTTTATTAAATGAATTGTAAATAGTATAATTGTTTAAGATTTGAAGATATTTAATTATGATGGTACTTTCGTAATAAAGTTTATGAAAATGAAGGCTCGCTTTCCTTATCAGCGACATCCTGATTGTTACTAATTTGCTGGACAGAAAAGATTGCCCAAGCGACAATTATCACCAATAAAGATTACGCCTCTATTAGTTGCCTTTGCATAAAAAAGGAGTGTGCAAACTTGAAGGCGGAATATTGAATTTCTATTCTATGCCATCAATCTAATTTAAAAGCCTGGTATTCATAATATAATTAGTCAGATGCTGGACATTTCATATTCTGACAGGCTAAGAATTTCGGCATTTTTACCAAATTAGCATTTCCAAAATTAGTTCGTTAATATTTGTACCACATATAAATAAAATATCGGAAAAAAATATCTAAAGCTAATTTAAGATTATTCAGTTTTAAAGCTAAAATATTCCTTATTTTCTTAATTTAAATTTCTAAAGATTAGAATCCAATTTTAATTAATTTACTACATTTAGTGTATGTCTAAATCCAATGCACTTACTAACCGTACGAATAGGAAAGGAAAAGATCTTGTTCATTATACATCAAGCGTCTTAAGATGTCTGGTTTATAATGAACAAGATCCTTCCTTTCGTTGGAAGTATTATCATTCTAAAAGTTTTCTCAAATAAAACTGAGATGCAATTAAATTCAAATAATTTATCAGCTTATAATCTTACAATCAATATTAAATATAATTAATAATATGCAAATATCGTACCTTCGATTATTATATATTAATACTTTCCAAATTTTGAAATTATTTTTTATCATAAACATTGGTAATAAAAACGATATTATTTTTATCACATTATTTTCACTTTATTACATTTTATGTTATTATAGGATGTTAAATGTTTGGTAGGATGCAAATGTAATAAAAATAGCGAATAAAGTCTCAGTTAAAAATGTTAGTTTTATTATTTAAAATAAATCTATCTTGTAATATTAGAAAATTCCTCTTCGTAATAAGAAATTTTATATTTTATAATCAATCTAAAAAGAACTAATTATCTACTTTCCGAATTTATTTTTCATTTTGGAATGATTTAAGGTACGGGATTAAAATATATGCCATCAAAATAATTTCACTTGCATATATATATATGTTTAATGCCATAAGAATGTATTAAATAGTTCTTTAGTTATCATAGAAAAATCTCAGAAGTTTGAACTTCAAATTCTGCTTTAATAGCTGTTTAATGCTATAAGAATGTATTAAATAATTCTTTAGTTATCATAGAAAAATCTCAGAAGTTTGAACTTCAAATTCTGCTTTAATAGCTTCACTCTGCTAAATTTTATAGGATTCATTCAAATAGCTCAAAAGTTACTAAAGAGAAATCTATGAAGTTTGAATATCCACCATTTTTAGTGGTTAGATATAAAGGGCAAATTGATGTGTTATCGAAATCATAACTTGACTACCCTGCAAATTTCATAAAAATCCAATAAATAGTTCAGGATATATTAAAAGAGCACTCAGAAGTTTGAATGGCCACTATTTTGAAATGGTTGAATTAGAAAATTGATGATGCGGCATCGAAGTTATCATTAATAAGAGAACATCAACACCAAATTTCATGAAAATCTGTTAATTAGTTCAAAAGTTATTAGTTTGTGAACATAGATAGTTACAGCAGGATGATTCTTATAAGCCCACTTTCCTTCAGAAATAAGCTTTATTATTTTTCGCATTATAATAATTTTTTATAATTATTCATTTATTTTATATTAAATTCAATATAATAAAGCTTATTTCATTAATTTTCTTATAAGAAAAGAATATAAGAAATATTTCTCCATACAGTATACTATATTGATAAAATATGCAGTACATCGCATATTGCATGTATTCAAGAAAAAATTAATTTTGTCTTCAGTTACAGTATTACTGGCATGTTATTTAGCTTTTTATCAAATACAGTTAATATAAAGTGCTCCAGTAATTATTTTTCATCTAACTTAACTTTTTATTTGAATATAAAAATTCTTAAGATGTAATTACCAACCTTTATCGAAATAACAAATTTCATGTTAAAAAATTAGTTTAATTGATTCAGAAGACTTAAAGTAACCTTCACTAAAAGATTTTTTACTATTTCAACATATATATTTTGTAAAAGTAAAACGGAGCGACATAAAAGATACTATCTAAGAAGAATTTATATTTCTCATTACACTTTATTGATCGTATTACTTTTTTATTTTCTTTGTTTCAAGCTCAGAGCAATCAAGTTTTTTTGTTATAGTTATTGATATAAATTCCAGATCGATTGTTGTAGCTACAGTAAGATTGTTCCACAAACAGTCACTACGTCGGTCGTGCACGTCAAAAGTCAACTTTAATCGTAAACTATTCTTTAGGAACAGTTGACATACTGTAACAAGCGAAAATTGTTCCTGCAAATATACCCGAGTTTGATTATTTTTTAAAATCAAATGAAACACGTAATCTACGTTGAAAGGAAAACAATGTAATAAATTTTATATAGAATCAGAAAACATCAACTTTTTTAACACTCAATTTTTAAGCCATTGATATAATTCTAGAAAATAAAAAAAAATCTATTTTTAAAAATTCTAGATTAATTTTATATACGAAAATTTTTATGATGTATTTTACTCATAATTATATTTAAAGAGAAATATTATGGAAGAAAAATAAATAAATTAGATTTTGTGTCATAACTTCGATCATATTTTTTCAGTTTTGCGTTAAAAAAATTTGAATTTTTTGTTTAAATATTAAAAACAATAATGTTAGTTGATTTGGAGGTTGTTTTTACTAAATAAATTAAATTTTGTGTCATAATTTCGATCATATTTTTTTCAGTTTTGCGTTAAAAAAAATTGAATTTTTTGTTTAAATATTAAAAACAATAATGTTAGTTGATTTGGAGGTTGTTTTTTTCATTAAACTTGTAATTTTTTTTCAATCAAATCTGGAAAAATTAATAAATCTAAATTATTTTTATTAAATTTCGAAATTATAATTACAATCGAATTTATTAGAATATTTGCAAAATTTTCTATCAAGACGCACTGATGCGTTTTCTTTTTACATTAATGTAAGATGAGAAATGGAGTTTCATCATCCAGTAAAATAGAATGTGATTGAATTGGAAATGCAGTAATGAAGAAGACGATATGGTAACAAAATTTTGGTGCCCATATGGAAACAGTAGAGTTTTACTTTCTTCTACAGATATCCATTTTAAAATAAATTTATTATTTATTATTGATATGTATTAGCAATGATAACAAAGAAAAAAATTTTTGTAATAGTAAAAACTTTAATTAAATAAATGGCTATAAAAATGTCATAAAAACTGTTTAACGCAAAGTATCTGTTAAACAAATTTTCATACAGCAGCTATAAGTGCATTTTCGATTTTGTTTCTTTGTTCTGTTAAAGTTTTTTTTAGTTATATTAAATTTTAAATTTTAAAAAATTTGTTTAGTTTGAGAAACAATATCTACTTAATACTGTAGCCTATCCAGCTTCATTCTATTCAAGAAGTTATTCTCTCCATACATTTAAAGAATTATTTTTCTTGGTTTTATTTACATATTTTTGACTGAAAAATACATATATAAAAGAGCATGTAAGAAAACTCGTTTACATATGTTTAATTTAAAATAAAAAATTAGTAATTTTAGCTTTTTTACTTCTAAATATATTCCTATTATCACAGTAATCATCTAAAAATGTATAATTATTAGGTATGAAGTTTTAACATGGAACTGTATTAAGATAAATATGATTCGCAATGTTAATCAAGACATTAGAAGACATTTTCTGATAACATTATTTGACATTTACATGCATGATATTATGTAAAAGACGATTAGACTAGCAACTAAATATTTCGCAATGAAGGAAATGATAATATTTTCATGCGAATATAAAAATAGCAAAAGCACAAATAACAATTTTTTTTGCACATATTTATTACGAGAATTAAAATAGCAAAATATAAAAAATACTAGGAATTATATAAAAATTAGTTTTTTAATAAAATTTAATATTTTAAACTTCATTTTACCCTTTAAAATAAGAGACATATTAAAAATCATTTTCCTATTCTTTAATCTGATTTTAACTTTCGCGACAATTTTTTCCCGTATCCGTATTTATTATATTTAATGCTCTATTAATTCTTGATAAGAGATAATTACACAAAAATTCAATTAGAAACCACAGATAATATTTACGCCACTCTACTTACTTAAACAAGCCATTATGATAATTTCAGAAAATAAAGTGACTGTAGAGAATCCTGTTTTACAGTCAGCACATTCGAAAAATACGTATAAATATAATGTTTAGTATAACAATTCACGGTTTTCATAAATTTTTGAAAATCCGATGTTTTTCTGTTTTGCAATTTCTCTTTATTATCATAAAAATGAAATTCATACAAACTGAATATTTAAATATATGAATTTCAACATTTTTCTGCATATTTTTACTTCTTTAATACTGATTTAAAGTATAATTATTATTATTTATCTTACCTTAACAGGCTATGTATTTAATATTCTAAATTAAATATTTAAGCAAGTAAATTCGAGTGTATTCGTTTATTGCAATAGAAACTAATGCATTTAAATTCAATTTATATATAAAGGATTTAAAGAAGTTTGTAAACTTTTTACTGCATTAGATAACATAAAACATTATTATTAATGTCGATAATACATGCAAAGTTTTACAAAAACAATTGTATAACATCAATCATAGTTGTCAAGCATTTTTTTGTTTTAATTTCGCGTAAAATTTAATGATTACCAAAGAAAAAATTTATGTCGTATTAAGCCAATTTTCTTCTTCGAGTTACCTATTCTTTGGCTCGATTCTTTCAAATTTCCAAGCCATTTCTTGATCAATTGCAATAAGAAAATCTAGCTAACAAAAGAAAGAAGCCGTAACTGTCTCTTGCTCTGACATTATTCTTTCTTTTCGTATACCTAATTGTCGTTTATAATGTGGTACAGAAGATAATTCATTAAGAAACCGATCTCTTCTCCTCTTCCTTATTCCGGTTATAAAATTGTATTTTTCATAATTACAATAACTTAATTTAAATTTTTTTAATTACTTTTACAAGTTAATGAGAGAGTAAGTCGATTAGAGTCATTATGAAAATTTTTCTTTTACTAGAAAATAAAATATTTTTACTTTAATTTTGTCCCTCTTTTCATTATTATTATTTTAACAGAAACAAAATTTTATTTTTATACCTTCCGTGTTATCCAGTGGAGAAATAATATTTAATTAAATTGTAAGTGGTGGTTTTGTTGACCAATCGAATATTATACTCGAGAAAATCTAAAAAAAAGAAAAAAATACATCAAATATTTTCGTGCTATACGAATATCAGAAATAAAATCGACAAAAAGCACTGCTGGCAATGTTGGAAAAATTCATGTTTCGCTTTATTCATTAATTAGTTGAATACCCATTTAAATAATTATATCGCTACTCGAGCATAATCATGGTGAAAAATCATAATGAACTTATAATTGACAACATATTTTTTTTTCCTTCCTGCGACGAAAACTCTTCATGTAATTTAATTCTTTTAAAAAATTCACATGACGGCAAAGGAAGGTACAAATAGAATATTTATACACGATTAAAACATAACAAACTTCTTCCAGAACTAATTCATAGTTAAAAATTAAATAAATTGCTACGATTACAGAGTATCGGATGATTACTGCTAATCTTCTCGTTAATGCGAACGAAACTCGAATATACTTTAAAACTTTGATAAATTATTTTTACGCAAACGAGTATTTTAATAATTAATTTTTATTGTTTCTAACGTTGGATATCGGGTTTAAATTAAGTGTACAAACACGGTAAACACTCAATTAGCGGAAATATATATATAAAATATATGCTCCAACCTCCTCCATTCTAACTCCATCGACTTTCCCCACACTGTAAACACTCAATTAGCGGAAATATATATAAAATATATGCTCCAACCTCCTCCATTCTAACTCCATCGACTTTCCCCACAAACGCCTCCTGGCGGAATTCGACTGCGGCATCAACGCAGCAAATCAGTTTGGTTAACTTGCTCGCTCTACAATTCTTTAATATTAAACGTTTGCTTGTAGGAGTATTTCCGTGATTGCACCTATTTAATTTCTTCTAGGAAACTGTGAGATGATAACTGTTTCAACTGTCCACTCTGCGCTATCTCACGCCACAGAAGGTAAGCTTATATCTACGATCTCTTCGTGCCTCCGGGCTCTTTCGATTCTTAGACGTATCAAGAAATATCTTTATTTTTCGGCTACTGTTCGAATGCCGTTTGGAAATTAAGATAAATTACAATAATTATAATGGTTACCGTGACTTGCTGGTGATTATAATGTTTGCACCATTCGATTCGCGAAGGATGATACTTAAACAAGAAAATAATCCGTAAATAAAGACTGAAAAAGTATAACAAACAGTGAAATTTTGATCGATTCGGGTTAATTTTCATGAAAATAATGCGTTATCGATACAGTTTTCAACCTGTACGGGTATCGACTATATATCATGTTTCGGATAATTTAGCATACATCTTTTTAATAATTAATATCTTGTAAGTTTGATACCATTAAAGTAAAAGGAAGCTGTTGAGTTTTCCTGAAATCGATATTCTGGAACAAGGCCCGGTCCGAGACGTCAGAAAATCGTAGTCGATCTGTACGAAGCGTAAAAAAAGCGAGAAATTTTAGCAATTATCTCACGAAAAACGCATTTAAAATTTCACAGAAAAAACTTACAAATCTATTTATTTTAGCAATAACTAATTACTTATGGAACAAACTATTATTATTATTATTTATTTTTTATTTTTTTTCGCCATTCACTCGATCTGCCCGAAACGTCTACGGTAGAATTGATGCCACCTTGTGATAAATCGAAAATGGAAACCGATGTTCCAGGATCCGCTTTCGAAAATCAGTTGGAGAATTTTCGGTTGTTTCCAGCATATTGTCACATTTTCCTTCCGTCTGTTTGAATGGCAATAATTCGTCACGTATTCTGCTCTTCATTTCTTGAATAAATCTCATTAACGATATTAGGAAGCGCATTTAAAGTTAATTTAACAAGTATACTTTGCATTAATTTACACAGAAATGCTACAAATCCATTTTAATATCTATTAATAGAGTATGTAAAACACAAACGGTAAGGATGCAGATAAAGGTGCATCATAAATATATTATATTCTACCTAATTAGGATGAAAAATCGAAAGGTATTTTTATAGATCCAGCGATAGAAATAAAAACTTTCTGCAACGTCATGTTATAACTTAATATTCCATTTTCTGCGGTACTTTTACGAGTTGAGAATTGCATTCAAGCGAAAACATGTATTTGTGGAATATCATTCTATTTATTTACATAGATGCATAGTCCATGCTTTTTTTCTTGTCAATTTTACTGTAAAAAATAAGATGATTTTACTTAAAAAAATTATACTTTATAATATCTTTTCTGTTTTATATTCGCTTTTGTAACGGCACATGACAAATATTTATCGAGTACACGGATCGTTTTATCAAACTGATTTAATAAATTTTTTTATATTTTTTTTTATGTCAAATTTTTGTTTGGCACTATTTTATTTCTTAGTAGATTAACTTTTACGATGGGAACGTTAACGGAACAGTTGGCTGCACATAAACAAATTCGAAAAATATTTATGAGATCACATTAATAATTGCGTCTAAAAACTATATTATCGTTGAGACGAGAGAAACGTTTTTATCATCTGAAAATTCTTATCTTGAAAGAAATGATAGAAGTTGTTGTGACAAGGAAATCGCCCTTGGGACTCCATCTCGACGTCTCGTCAAACTGTATCATGCTAAAGATTCATTCTCATTAATCCATAATAAGGTATCGATGAATAGCGGATATATTATCGATTGAAAGCCAGCTTTTAGAATAATTTAAAAATCGAATTATCGATTATTTAAATAAACTATTACAAAATAGCGAGAAAAATCTATCCGACAGTTGATTGAATGTCTCAGAAAAAAATAAAAAAGTAAAAAACAAGACTAATTTCTGTTTATATAGATTTCTACTATTCCGACTTCCGATCTAACTTATCAAAGAAGTAAAATGATGAGGAAAAATATAAAGATGCGGGAAAGATGATAAGGTTTTTAGTTGAAGAAATAAAAAAAATGTTATATTTATATTGCACTACACAAATCTAGAGTAATCGAGAAAAGCAAAATCCTATTGTAGACTTGTATTTCGGATATTAAAGCAGTAAATACATATCACGAAAATATATTTTATCTGTAAAACAGTTAATTTTATTGTTGCCTTTCATGCTATTCACTCTTCAAATATATTTCAATAACGATAATTCATGCAATAAAATTACCCATTTATGTTTAAATTATTTTTATATAGTTTTTTATGCATTTAAACAGGGCGAAATTTATAATTTTTATAATTGATTTATCGCTATAATAAAAAAAAAATAAATAAATATTAAATTATCGTTTCCGCATTAAGCATTTAATTATAAATTAATTACTTCAAGTAATTTATTATTGATTTTACAATAATTATTTAATAAATTCGGTGCAATATTTCTGTCAGAACTAAATAACAATTAATCGACGTTTCAAAATTATTAAATTAAAAATATTTAAAATTATATTCAAATAATTGTTATCAACTGTCACATTTTTATCTCACGTTTACATTATGATTATTATATTTTTATGAAAAATAAAATCATTTTACGAGTACTATGAGATAGAGATGAAAAAAATTATCATATTCATTAAATATTTTAGTTTTTCACATAAAATAAATTTAAAAAAAATATAAATTCTTGACGTATTTAAATACTTGGTTTAGTTTCGTTATTTATTAAGACAGAAAATCTCAGTTGAAATATTACCTTGGCATATTTATCTTTGCCTGAGATTTGTTTATGTTTCAATCTTTGAAAAATTATTTAAAACACGGAAGGATCATCGTATCAGTAGAATTTCTTTACTGTTTTGTCAGTTTTCTGAATTCAAAACGATTTTTAATCCTCTTTTATAACTTTCTCGATTTTTCATTTAGTCTGCTTTTTTAACTTCGGTTACTATGGCTGTTCATTACTTCGACCTTACACCAGAAGTGAGTATTAAGTTGGAAGATTGAAGAATGAATTAAAGAAAACTCATCAATTATTTTATAAAATGCTGTAAACAGATTTTTTTAAAATAACTTGAAAAGAAAGATAAATCACCACCCGAAGGGAATTTTTTTAAGCTTAAATTTGATTCATTAGTGAGAAAAATCATTATAAAATAATCACCTTAATATAAATACATATATTTAAAATTAATGAATGAATAGTTTATAAAATTATCTACTGAAACAGTTTGAATGCATTTTATACATATTTCCATAGATAATTTAAAGAAAACAATATAATTTATTTTCAAGTTTTGACACTAATAACAATATAAATATTCTGATAACCAATAATAATATAAATTTTTAAATTATTTAAAACAATATAAATTTAGAAATAAGTGAATAAATATCTTAAATTTTAACATTGAAAAAGTTTAAACTTATTGAAAACTACTAAACTTATTGAAAAGCTTAATTTTTTCTATTGTAAACTAATTTTTTACATAATATCAAGTTCATTCAAATATTTAAAAAGATAAAAATTAGCTACAGTTTTATTTATAAAAACAATTAGTAGCGCTTTCGAGCCATAGCTCCTCTTCAAACATACTTCATACATTCTATATATCTGAAGAGAAGCTGCGACCCGAAAGAATTATTGATTGTTTATAAATAAAATGGTGGTCCTTATGAGCTAGAGTTGTTGTTACTGAATACAGAATCATGTAAGAAGTATTAATTCTTGATAATATTAGCGATTTTTTCCCAAATGCTAATCTTATACAATCACTGTGATTGTCTATCCACAATATATCTTAAAAACCATACATTGCAGTGCAATCAATTTTAGTTATTGGTTTCTCATAACTCAGTTATATTAATATAATTTTGAATAACTTTATAGAATCCTTTTCCAAAAATGTCTTCTGTTCGAAATTTATTGTGGTATATGATTGCTATAATAAAAATATTTAAAATATTTTTTAAAAAATATTTTAAATTCAAATAAAAATAAGGATACTATTACCATTTTTATAAAATATGGTAGTATCGTTACTTATTGCTTTATTTAGATATATATATATATATTTTTTAAATATTTACGAACGAGTTGAAGTCAATCCCCAAGAGTGGACATAACTCTTAATTTCCTGTTACGATGCAATAATTTGCATGATAATTTATTCACTCTCGTTGAAATTTTAGCCAAAGGTCTTAAAGAAAAACAAAAATATATCGAGATGTTTTCTCTTTTTCTTTTTTTTCTTGTACATAAAGAATTACTTTCATCTAATGTAATGACTATTATTTAAAACATTCTTTTTAAATTTTTTAAAAGAATATTTTTTATTTATTTATTTATTTGCTTTTTAACTCGATGCGTAAAGCATCTATTGATTGGGATATATCTAAAATTTTGATCGAAATTTTGTTTATCTATTCACATCGACAGCATAATTCAATATCAGTAAAAATTATAAAACTTTCTAGAAAAAAATAAAAAATTAAATTTAAATTTTCTACAAAAATAAGTTATGAATTTTAATAAAAGTTTTAAATATTTTTTCCACCTGATAAATATATATATTAAGTTACAAAATTAACAATCATTTTTTAAAACTGCGTAAATTATTAGTTACAGTATTTAGTTTTGAAACGTAATCATAATTTTAATTTATTGATATATTAATTTATGAATAATTTTTTTTCGTGTAGAAATGTCATTCAGTAAAAAATACTTTCGTACTACCATATTTTAAATTAAGAAAAAGATTAAAAAATAATTATACTATACAAAGCTAAAAATAAAGTTACAACAAACTGATTCGCGTCTAAAGACTCGCAAAAATATGCTCCACTTTTACAGTTTGCAAACATTTTTTCTAGCGGAACCACTTGAATGTCACGCTTTCAACAACGAGTAAAATTATAGAGCAAACTAGAACTATCAATTTTAGAAGAACAGAATGAGTAAACAACTTCAAATTTTTTTAACGTGTTTGCCTGATGAAAATTTTTTATATGCTCTAAAGATATTGAGCAACTAAAATAAGTACTTTATTTGATTTTGAAAAAATATCGAGGAAATATTTTAATTTCGAGTAAAATTGTTGATGGCATTATCAAATTATCGTTTAGATTTCCTGCTTTAATCTGACATTATAATTACATAAAAAAATCACATAAATTGTTAATATGTGTCGATTTATGTGGGTTAAACTTACACCGAAAATTTGTGATGAATTTATTTTCCTTACAATTTTTTAATTAAATTTTTAGAATATTTTCAAATTTCGATGATAAAATAACGTTCACGTAATTATTAGTGTAAGTTTATACGGAAAGTTTACATAATGCTTCTAATAAACGATAAACTAGACACGGTATTTATTTATAAACCATAAAATATTTTTATCAAATTTTTTGAATTTTAATTTATTCGGATTATCTAAAAATATAAAATTTCTAAATGGATTTTTGTATTAATAATATTTAAGATTAAATTAATAAAAAATTCTGTAAGCATTAAAGTTAAATTTATATATATACACTGGTGGACAAAAGTATTGATACCCTCCCCATTTTTTTTATTATTTTGGCAATATTAGTGTTTGAGGTTAATGTACCGTTTTCAAACCGTGTTTATTGAAATCTCTGAAATAAGTTATACTGTAGCGATAAATTTTATAAAATTTATTGCATAAATTGTTATAGGGAAAAAATAAAACTTATAGATAGAGTTGAAAAACTTCATCATGTTAATTCATTTTAATTTTGCATAAATATTTCACGGGCGCCGCCATGTTGCTCAGACTAATGTCAGACTATACAGAGATGACTGACGAAGATCTGACTATCTGAGTTCAGAACTCGTCAGTTGTCTGATTTGCCGAACACGGCACTTCAGTCAGATACACGTCAGAACTCAATGCCGAACGATCATTGTTCAGATTTCTTAAGAATTCTGAATTGCCGAATACGCCTACAGTTTTGCTCCTCTGAATGTTAGATAGATTTGAAAAACTTCATCACTTTCATTCATTTTAATTTCGCATAAATATCTCACGTATGCCACCATGTTGTTCAGACTAATGTCAGAAACTACAGAGGTGACTGACGAAGGTCTGACTATCTGAGTTCAGAACTCGTCAGTTGTCTGATTTGCCGAATGGGGCACTTCAGTCACATATACGTTACAACTCAATGCCGAACGATCATTGTTCAGATTTCTTAAGAATTCTGAATTGCCGAATAGGCCTAATATTTTTTTAATTAATTACGTTGAAGTATATCTAAGCCACCTGTTGAACAGAATAATGACACAAGAAAATATATAACGCCAAAAAATTATTTTAAATTCGTGCATATATTGTAATACAACAATAAAATGAAGTTTAAGTACTTGGTTTGGGAACTTCTTCAGGTTATAATACTGAATTAGAAATATTATGTTTAGTACAGTATATATCTATTACTGAAAGTATATTTTTTATTTATCTTTCAGTTTATCATATAATGAACTTTATGATTCCATTATAGCTAGAAAACAACGTAAACAGATATACTATAACTTACAATAATTAGAATTTGGTAGCAAAATAAACTATGAATATTTCCAAAATATGAATACGAATTTTTTAAGCATTTGTATTTTGAAACGTTCAAATAAATAATTTTTACGAATAAATCAGTTTTATTGTTAGAAATTTACTTCAGCATTATCACAAATTTATCTGATACAGTGGTGCTCGGTTAACGAGCATATCCGTTCCAAGATAATGTTCGTTATCCGAATTGTTCATTAACCGACCATAGATTTACCATAGTGTTTTATGGGAATTTGATTAATTCGTTCTGGAGACCCAAAAAATAAAAATAAAAATAAATTATATAAGTTCATACTACGTTTATTTATATGTAATAACCATAATATATGCATATACAATCTTGCATTTTAATTTATTATGTTTATTTTCCATTAAAGAATCTGTCCAATGTCGATTGCTTTTTTCTTTCTTCTTCAGGATTTTTTGGAAGTGATTAATAGCATTGTCGTTGTAGAGATTTTCAGGATTTTTCGGAAGTGATTAATAGCATTGTCGTGGTAGAGATCCTCCCAAGCCTATTGACCTCATCCTGGTATGGGTGCATTCTAAGACCAAAATGTTGTAAAATCTCTCTCTTACCTATTCTAAGACCAAAAAATTGTAAAATCTCTCTCTTACCTTCTTTAATAATGTTTGATTTGTTTACGTTGTCTTCAAGTTCATTTTAATCAGGAAAAATTACTGTTCTTCCTGATTTGTTTTAAGTTGTCTCCGAGTTCATTTTAATCGGGAAAAACTATTGTTCTCCCATTCTTACCTATAAGTCCACGAATGCGCAAGACCTAATCCTATCATTCCGTTAGGTTAGTTAAGTCGCCATATCCTCGTGAGATATTTTTATCTGGCGGCAGTCACTTATAGAGCTCATCACAGATTAGTTAACACTCATGATGGGGTCAACCGATGGTTGAAGGATGAGGTTCAACAGGCCGGGCCCTTCCTGAAAAATTGGAGGAGTGGGACCCGGATCCACCAGGATGGTAAGCCACAGCTTTACCACGCTACCATCCGGCTGACCTGTCATTCCGTCAGTCTGCAGGTCCCACAGTTTGTTCTGTGAAGTGTTCGTTATCCGAACATAAAAATCTTTCGTGAAATTGTTCGTTATCCGAACAGTTCGTTAACCGATCACTCACTGTATTCAAATTAGCGTGTTTATAATTTCCAACATTTCAACAATTTCTCAAAAATACATAAAATAGATTCGTATGTTTCTAATTGAAAATTATTTCAGGATAGTTTAAGAGTATCAATAAATTATTTTTAAGATTTAGTATTTTATTAATTAAAAATTATCATATATAATTTCGTAATTTATTTTAAATATTATATAAAATACTATAAAATAAAATTGAAATCTCAAAAATTAAAAATATTATCTAGTTTACAACAATATTAATTACTTGTATTATATCAGTATCAGTTTCATATTAAATTTAACTTGTTTATTTAGTAAGTTAGTTAAGTTAATTCAGTTTAAATACAACAACTTAAAATCTGTAATTTCATTTTGCTATGATTTTATTAATGTGGAAAGACATTTTTTTTATATCATCACTTATGGATATAATAAATAATTGTTTCGAAATATTGTATTTTTTAAATATTTTTCGCTACGAGGCACAATATTTTTAATGATATTCAACTTTATTTAAAAAAAATGAATATCATAAAAAACAGCTTGATTTTTACTTTTCTAATGCAGCTATTTAAATTTTATTCAGAATATTCTTTTTATTTACCGATTTGACAATTCAATTTCTTTTGTTACCAATATTATACAACTTCTATTTTCTGTTTACAGAAATAATCTTAAAGAAATAATAATAATGCATATTTCATCTTTTGTAAGACATATGCAACCGTGTTTTATAATTTTAGTCGTTATTGTTTTGCTTTTTATTTTTAAATTACAAAGTTTTTGGTTACTTAAAACTATATAATTTCAATTCGGAATGATAAATAATGCAATTTCATAAATTACATTAAATTAGCTATTAGAATAATTATGTCTTTTAAAATCTCTATTTTCTTCATAATGGATAGAACTGGCGCCAGAACATTTTGATTCTTTCTCATGGTTACTAAAGGAAACACAGTATTAGTACAATATTTGATGGCACAATCCTGTTACAATAAATTAAATATTAAAAAAAAATATAAAATTATTTTTTTATTTTATTAAATTAATAAAAATATAATATTAAAATTATATTATATAATAAATTTAATATATATACCGTAAACTGGGGTGACTTAGGCCCATTAGGGTGGCTTTGGCCCAATTTTGGAAACGTGTTTCTGTTTTAAATTTATCACCAATTTTTAAAGATGTAACAAAAAACAATAAAAATATAAATAAACAAATGTTTTTTATGACATCTTTAAAAATCTGTGATAAATTTAAAACAGAAACACGTTTCCAAAATTGGGCCAAAGCCACCCTAATGGACCTGTCACCCCAGTTTACGGTATATATTTCATTTTCTACGCATTATTTAGCTTTTCGATGTTAAAAGATTCGTAATTTGAGTGAAAAAATAGTGAAAAATTTATAAGATGTGACTAATGATGATAAACTGCAATTTATTGTGAACATGTTAAATAGTTTAAAAACTATTTGAAACTTCGTTTGAATGAATAAAATAATATTTACACCAACGGAAAAAATAATAATATTGAATCAAAATTGCGTAAACCGATAATTGAATGTATAACAACTAGAAAAATGCGAAATTCGAATCAATCTAACTTGAAATGAGATCTTTCAGAAATAAATTAACTATAATAATTTATAAAATTTAAAAAATAGTGAATATTATTAATTCTACAAAATATTAATAGATTTAATTTTTATGAATTTTCGAAAGTGGGAAAATAAAATTTATTTTTCCTTGAATTATTTTAACGTATTCGTCGAAAAGGATGAAAAATATTGGTGATCACTTTCTCAAGAAAATGATATAAATATATGGTGTATATGAAGATAAATTGGTATTAAATATTTTCAGAACATGTTCTTTATAAAACAATGAGAAACGTTTACATAAACACGGCATCCGAAAAGGCTCCTTATTGAATAATGAACGTTTTGTAATTATAAAAATGATCAGTGAATATCTCTACAATACCAATTACAGACTATTCACCATATCAGTTGTTAATACTGTTTATTAATATACCTGAAACGTTCGTAGCATTCTCAAATGCATCAATTTGTATGCAAGTTAATACATTTGCGAATATTGCAGTTATGTAAGTGGTCTGCCTATCTTGTTGCAGGATTTCTATGAATATTTTAAGAAGTATCGAACCACTCTACTTAATAAGAAGCCTTTTCGGACATACATGTTTATATAAACCTTCTCATTGTTTTATCGAGAGCAAAATGTGGAAATTTTTTCTACAAATTTGTTTCTAAATTATTGTCGTTACAATAAATTTGATTAAATGTATCAATTAACATTTAATTGTTTCGTAACTAATATAAGATTTATGGCATAATATATTCAATGATTTATTTTGTGCCACGAAATGCAGATAGATATCCCATTAAATTTCATAAATTAAAATGTTGTCGTAATGCAGATAGATATCGCATTAAATTTCATAAATTAAAATGTTGTCGTCAGAAATATCTTTAATCATTGTGTATTCTCTTATACATTAATAATTTTGTAGTTAATCGATACAAAGTGCATTGTTATGTCAGTTACTAAATTTATTAAATTGGAAACAAATTCATTCCACCAGTTAAAACTAAAAACGAGAATATATCCGATCGACATAAATTTTGTAACAAATTTATTATAAGGCAATTTTGTCTAGTTCAAAATAGAAGAACGGAAAAGTTAACAGTAATAATACGATAAAAACAATTAATTAATTTAATTAGCTTGTTAACTGTATGAAATAATTATATAAAAGCTTTTTAAATATTTTAAAAAACGGAAAATGTTAGGTAGTTATAAAATTTAGCTGTTTAGATGCCATTGAAATCAATACTACAAGTACCACTTTGCCATCGATTCTATATCTAACAAGTAATAAGGGAATAAGAACTGTTGAATTCGAATTTCTGATAATTCTAGAAGCATAAAAAATTCATTTTCTTGTTTTTCATTGCAAACATAACAATTCTATATTCTGATAAAGTTGATCATTCTTTATGAAAAATATGTTATATTTAGTACATGTACTACATAGGAGAAATTGAGTTTAAAATACAATATTATTCGAACAAAATATTATTTTAATTAGATTCCGTGAAATATTTATTCGTTTTTATTTCTTTTCCTCAATTGATTTTAGTCAGTTGAAAAAAAAAGTATTTACAAAAATCATGTAAAATATCGATAACAGTAATCGAATGATAAAACTAATTCGAAACAGATTTCTCTGAAAGAATTCAATATAAATTTAGTCGGAATGAAATAAACTTTATCGATTTTTTAATCATCTGAGGGTTTTTTAATAGTTATTTTTTGAACGAGAAAAAATTGCTATGTTATGTTTTAAATTACTTTATAAAAATAAAAACAACAATCGGTTTTTCATCTAGAATTATAAATTTAATAATTTATTTGTTTTAGGCTGAAATACAATAAGACCCCGTTTAACGCTGTTTCGCTATAACGCGGTTTTTTCGAATTCTGTACTTTTTATTTATTCACTTTGGCACGGTTTTTCAAACCGTTATACTCATATAAATCCGAAATCGCATGAATTTGATATTCCTATGCCGTCTCTCAGTGCGTTTGATATCAGTGCAATGCAGTATACAGGTATACGAAAGTCTGCTGCAGTCACAGTTCATATTTATGATCGGTCATTAACATTATTTTACAGTAATAAAAATACTAATTATCCGATTTTAGTTTTAACCGGAATACTTCCACTTCGAACTATAGTTCCTTTAAGTTAGAACGTTTCCTTTCATCGATACTTTTGTCAAAACAAGTTTAGTCACTATTACGAAAATTATGGATCAGTTACACAAAATGATCCAAATTTTGATAGATTCAAAGGCAAGATGAATTTGTTATGGCTGCGAGGTCTTTCTATCGACGATTGCTTGCTGAACGAAAAAAGGAAAGGCAAACGACTTCTTAATGAAAAAAAAACTAAAATGTCTCAAAATGGGGAAGAACCTTCCTTATCACAAACAAATTATTTACTCGAATATTTTTGATTTTCATAAATGATTTATGAATACAAATCGATATTAGCAATAAAAAATATCTATAATTAATGTAATACAATAGTAATAATACATGCTTCAAAATAAAATAAAAATGCTACGTATATTTTTTTGTTCACTATCCTATTTTACCTATTCCCATTATTTACGTGTTAAGATGACCTCGTTTAACGCTGTTTCATTTAGCGCTTTCAAAATAAAATAAAAATGCTACGTATATTTTTTTGTTCACTATTCTATTTTACCTATTCCCATTATTTACTTGTTAAGATGACCTCGTTTAACGCTGTTTCATTTAGCGCTTTGTTTCTTTGGAACATTTCCCCCGCGTTAAATGGTGTTTTACTGCAATAGAAAATATGAAAGAGTATACATCTCCTTACATATCTTATTTATAATTAATTAGTGAGAATTCTGATGTTTTAAGTTTTAAATAATAAATTAATACATCTCCTTACAAATCTTATTTATAATTAATTAGTGAGAATTCTGATGTTTTAAGTTTTAAATAATAAATTATTATTATAATCGATCGAAGGACATCTAGTAAACAGAAGGATCTGCAACTGATTTCCATTGATTCAAATCCTTCAGCTTATCCTATATGTGAAAGTTCCGACTTTTCTTTTGGAAGATTTTGGAATAGAATTTCAGATATTATTCCTGAATTTTCAGAGGAATTCTTGCTAGAATCGGCAATATCAATCTTTTGCCATTCAGAAGCTTGATTTACTAGTGATAGAGAATCTATTTGCCATTGCAATGTAAAGAATTTTCGCAAGTTAAAGCGATGTATTCATTAATGCATTCAACGAATTTCTAGGTGTTAAAAATAATTTTCTTCGAAAGAAAAAAATGATTTCTAATTTTATTAATTCTTTTTAATAATATACTTACTTGTTAGGAGGAAATTATAATAATTTTTTTCCTACTATACTATAACAACTTCAAAATGCTTCTAACATCTCGATATGAAGTAATTGCGAACTGTGATTCTTGTAGAAAAATACCTATTGATTTTTGTAACTGGTTTGACTTAGGCATCGATTTAGCTTAAAAATTTAAATTTAAGCCAAGTTTGAGAACATAACCCAAAGCGAACTTAATTAAAATGCATTACTGTATTTAAATTTATTTATTTATAATTTCTTCGACGTAATAAAACAGTTGCTTGCCATCTGTAAGATCCAGGATCAATTCCATGTCCTATACCTTTATCTTTTTCGTGATGGATTCTAACTAATCTATCGATCCCATTCTTCACTATCTCAGCCGATCTCATCACAAGTATGGGCTACAGAATGGCCCATTAAAGGGATGCGCGGTATCCTTAAGGTCGTATTGATTCGCCTTTCTCTAATCTATGTACAATTTTTTCATTAATAAATATCGAAACAAACTTAGGAAATGTTCTGAATTCTGAGAAATTAAATGAGTTATTTCAACTGATAACTCATATCAATAAGATAATAAATGAACGTCACCATCAATGCACCTTTCAAACAGCATAGATTCTATTTGCTACGCTTTAATAACTAGAGTTATATTGTATTTTATGTTATTTAATAGTTACGTCGTTCTGCGTTAATGAAGGTCATATTTGACATCAATTTATATACTTTTTCTTATCTGTAGTAGATATGAATGTGTCTGCCACAGATTCCGGTACACTTGATCATTAATTCTCTGTTTTCTCAGAATTGCGAACATTTCGAGAGTAAATTGCCTTCATAGAATAAATTACTTTGCTTTCAGTTGCCTTTAAACTTTTATATTATAGTCTGTTTATATCTGTAGGACTATAACACAATAAATATAACAAATTTTCCTGCATTTTATGTAAAAGTCGTAAAATACGATTGCCGATCATATTCCATTTATTTCTTATCGGCCATCTTATCCGAACATTATCTCAGTTTATTAAGCTTATTGCTATAAACGTGATTTACGTAATTGTTTCGTCAAATATTAAGATTAATTATGTTTAGGAGATGATAAAATAGGCCTACAGATACCAAAATATATTTTAAAGAAAGAAAGTAATACGATTTTTTGTTACTATAAACGTGATTTATGTAATTGTTTCGTCAAATATTAAGATTAATTATGTTTAGGAGATGATGAAATAGGCCTACAGATACCAAAATATATTTTAAAGAAAGAAAGTAATACGATTTTTTGTAGATCAAATGGATCGTTTTTTCTTTAACTTTCTGTATGATAAATTGGATAATTTTTTTTAATAAATTATATTAAAAAATAAATATGCATATTTAAATTGGCACCGTTAAAAATTTAAATAAAAACAAATAGAAAATTAAATTCTATAACAAGATCCAATTACCTTCAATAATAAAATAATTGCCAAAAGAATTTTTCATCAATTGAGATTCTCATAATATGTATAAGATATTAAAATTATTTAATTAATTCTTTTTTAATATGACGATGTGAAATTTCTAAATTACATATCACGAAGAACATTTTTAATTATATAAAAAAATTATTATTATTATTTTATTTTGGTAACTATGATATTGATTTCTTGCATTTGTTCCACTCTGTTGTCGATTAAAGAGGAAAGAAAAATATTACTCTTGTAGAAAGTAAGTAGCTCAGAAGACCTTACACTATCTGATAGTTACTTCTGTGTTAAAAATCTGGTAAAATCTTTTCTAATTCTAGATTAAGAAAGTAAATATCATATTTATTTTCTGGCACGAAAATACCGAAAATAATTGTGTTTCCTCTAACGTTTTCTGGATGATAAATAAGATTCAGACACATCACGTTCTTTAATTTAAAAATGTTTTTTAACTTAATTTCCACTTGTAAAATTAAATAATAAATTATTAATCTGGTTCATTTATATTTTATTAAAAACAAAAGCAATTTCACTTTTATAAAATTCATTAAAATAAATAAATAAATATACTACCTAAAACGTGGTTCAACTAAACTCAACTCAGGCTTGCACTCGCCTATTTATGTTCAAATGCTTTTATTGTTTTTATTTGTACGGAATATTGTTAATTTGTTTTGTACCATATTTGATGTTAATTAATGTTTATGTTTTCATTTTCAAAAATAAATTGAAAAAGTATAAGCATTAAATTATCTCTAAAAATTAATGAATCAATCCCCTTTTTTTCCTTTAATCCTTATCTCATTTTACACGGTTATAAAGAACATATCCTCGACTTTTCATTATCTTCTTTAGATCGATTTACACAGTTTACTGTTTAATTGAACATATCCTTCTATTTTGTATGAATTCTGTGTCTCGTTTTACACAGTTTCGGTTTGCACGATTTTTCCAGGAACATATCTACCGTGTAAATTGAGGGCTGAGTGTATTACTAATTTCAAAGAAAAATTAATACAATGAAGTTATGGCAACTCCTCCCTCCTTCCAACATGGCGGCTTTTTTAAACTTTTCTAGAACTTCTTTATTTTTCCATTCCTCTTCAATTCATCACATATGTACTGACTGAATTATGAAAGTGAATTATATCTTTCATACAGTGAATAGTAATGAAAAGTCACATGTTCATATATAACTTTGGGAATCTATAGTAGGTCTGAGTAAAAAACTATATAAATATAGGTCTGATTCTGAATGATTTTGGAGCTATAACTGGTTTAGTTGTAATAGAAAGTTACAGGGAAGCAGATCTGTATTTGGTAGTGTTGCAGAGTCGCTAATTCTAACAACTATCAATAATAATAAATAAATAACACTTAACGGTCTAATAACTCTGCAAATCCAGAGTTTGGCGTGAGCTCAGATCTTTTACTACTTTCTAAAATAAATATAATCAAATCAAAAACAATCTATCTAAATATAATGTCTAATCCAGGGCTGTCCAACCTTTTTATGACCATGAGCTACTTTTTTCACCAGAGCGATATAGTGATTTAGCAATGTCATCTATATAATTCAAAATTTATTAAATAAAATAGACAATTCTTCATAACATGAAAATATGAAAATAACTACGAATACATGGTACATAAACAAATATTTAATGCGATATTTGACATTGTGTAAATTTTGAAATTGATTCAAAATTTGGATTATATGATGAAAGAGATAATCTTAAAATTTTACATTTTATTATGAATGTAAGTTCGATTTTAAATCTATAATTTTTGCTCTGCTATTTCGGAGTCTTTCGGATATTCATTTTCATAATTGGAGAGCGTTGTTCGAAAATGTCTTTTGATATTTCATTTTTTTTTTTTTTTGGAATAGCAACAGCTGAATTACATATTAGACAAGCATTTGCCATTAACCATGGAAAAAAGAAATCATGTTTCCATTCATCATGATAATGATAATACATAAACAAATATTTAATGCGATATTTGACATTGTGTAAATTTTGAAATTGATTCAAAATTTGGATTATATGATGAAAGAGATAATCTTAAAATTTTACATTTTATTATGAATGTAAGTTCGATTTTAAATCTATAATTTTTGCTCTGCTATTTCGGAGTCTTTCGGATATTCATTTTCATAATTGGAGAGCGTTGTTCGAAAATGTCTTTTGATATTTCATTTTTTTTTTTTTTTGGAATAGCAACAGCTGAATTACATATTAGACAAGCATTTGCCATTAACCATGGAAAAAAGAAATCATGTTTCCATTCATCATGATAATGATAAGTTTTAATTTTCTTTTCTACACTCATAATTATGGTTAAAAAGGAAAAAAATTTAAATACTTGAAGAAATTTATTTTTTAATAAATTTAATTTTTTTAGTGCTGAACAACGATATATTATTGTCCAGACCTGAGTATAGTAATAAAAAAAGAAACGACATTTGAACCTGTAAATGCATTTGTCCAACAAACTTTTGCTTACTCATCAAAATAATCTTCATTCGTTGTTTTTGATATATTATTATATTCTATGATTGATCTGATCTGCTATTACTTAATAAATGATAAAAGAGACAAAGAATGAAAACACGTAAAGGATAACCTCTCTTGTTTCAACAAGAATCTTTACTATGTATGAAGTGATCAGAAGCTTGAGATCGACTGGTAGCTTGCAATCGACTGGTTGGGCAGCCCTTGTCTAATCGGTAGAAATAAACAACCAGAAACTTATAACTAGAAGTATGAAACAAGTGTTAGATCTAAACCATAAATCGTATCCAATTTATTAGTATAAGTTTCTAATATCAAAAATTATATTAGAAACTTATACTAATAAATTGAATAAATTCTCAAAACAAGTTAAATTAACAAAAAAGTAAATTTATTAGACTCAAAAAACGCTTACAAAAGCGTAAACAAAGCTTTATTTAAACAATATTAAAGCACCAATCAAATAACCAAGAAAACTTATTTAATCAAACTCAAATATCCAAAAACCCAATTATTCACAATAAATATACTCTTAAATATTAACTAATTCTAATGCTCCACCACTGATGCAAACTTTGAGCAACTGTAGATCTTTACAAGAATTCAATTGTCAGTTAGCCAGTTCCACTTTGATACAACACATCACTGTGTCGTTGGCTGCGTATGGTTTTATCCTGAGTGGCTTACAGTCCTGAGCTTGGCTCATTTGCATAAAGTTGCGTCACAATATCAAATTTATTAGCTTACAGAGTTAATCAATTCATGTCATCCTCTTTACAATTTAATTATATCTCAAAAAAAAACATTGATAAGAGATCATTCTTATATTCTCTCATTGGATCAGTGGTAACTTATTTAGATTAGATGATACCAATAGCCAAGAGAGCTCATTCGGAAGATGGCTGTCCATTCTGTAACATGTGATTGCTGACTACTGAGACAGAGAACGTGGAAAAAGTTAACTCTTAAACTAAAATATAATATGTTAAATAATACTGAAAATAACGATAAATAATAAAAGAGCATAATAAAATAATAAATAGGATAGATCAGAGTTAACCTCAAGTGTTTATTATTAAATTCTGCTTCAATATACAATACAGCTTTGTCTGTGAATTACACAAATAACTCATTTTAATTTGTTGTGTTTATCCTTAGTGAATGCTGCAATATCCAAAATATGATTGAGCAATTCTTATTGGGATTCCATCTTTTTCAGACCTTTCATCCACCCCATACACAATAATCTAAAGTGTTTAGATCTGAAGAACTAGGTGGCCATTCACTACCAAATACATGCTTGTTCTTCTTCATAGTCTTTTTTTACAATTAAACCAATATAGCCCAAAAACTGTTTGGAATTGAACATTTATTTATATGACATTTTTATTTAGATGGATCTCTGCTTTATGTTCCTGAAATTGTGACCTTTCATTACCATTCACTCATACACATCTGTTCCTCTTGTTATTAATATAATGCATTTGAAAATTTGTCCAAATGCATTATATAGTTAAAAAATGTAAAATGTAAAATTGTAAAGTTCATAATTCAAAATTTACTCTCACAAAGAACCTGTCAATATTAATCAAAAATTTTTAAAATCATTATTCATTCTAATGTCAATTATTATCTGGACAATTATCTTTCAGAACAGCAATTTTTGGTTTTGACTTAACAAATGTTTGATTTATTTTCTATGAAGCTACATAGAAATCAATGGAACATCCTGCAATTACAGATATTTGTCTCATTTTATTGGGATTTGGAACTTAGCAGATAACATATTAGAAAAAATATTTAAATCCATCCATACTGAAAGTCATAGATCTTTTAAGTAGATTAGGTAATAGATTGGTATTAGCATATTTAGATCATTGGGTTTATTAAATTGAAATTTATTATAATTGTAAATTGTAAAAATTAAAGAAACAAAAAATGTTTAAAAAAAATTTATTTTAATTTTAGTTAGAGCCAATTCTTAAGAATTGGCTAGATAATTCTACAAAGTGTGGAGAATGGAGTCAAACAGCTAAAGTTATATGTCATTCCTGGCTTAAAGATGGACTTAAACCTCGATGTATTACTAGAGATCTGAAATGGGGAACTCCTGTTCCTTTAGATGGATATAAAAATAAGGTAAAATTTATACAACAAAATAAGAATACATTTAAATGAAAATAAAATGTATTTTATTTTTTTAGGTATTTTATGTTTGGTATGATGCACCAATAGGATATCTATCAATCACAGCAAATTATACAGAAAAATGGGAAGAATGGTGGAAACAATCAAATGATGTTCAGTTATATCAATTCATGGCAAAAGATAATGTTCCATTTCATAGCATAATCTTTCCAGCTTGTCAGTTAGGAACTGGTGATTCTTACATTAAAGTTAAACATTTGGCTGCAGTTGGTATGAATAAAATAAACCTTATTCATTTCTCATTTAATCTAATTACATGATTATATATATTTTGTAATATATTTTAATAGAGTACTTGAATTATGAAGATACAAAATTTTCTAAAAGTAGAGGCATTGGTGTATTTGGGAATGATGCAAGAGATACAAATATTCCTTCTGATATTTGGAGGTTTTATTTATTATTTATTAGGCCAGAAGGGCAGGTAAGTACCATTATAAGTAAATTATTATAAGTATATTATTTTAAATAATTATAAATTTGCTATAAATGGATATACTATGTTGGAAATACTATAAATACTATAGGTATACTTCATTATTACAATAGTTACATTCCACCACTGTAAAATAAATTACAGCCTTTTTTTGTTTGCTAATACATATAAAAGCCTAAAAATATATTTACATTATTACTCATTAAGTACACATTAGTACTAGGCCTAAAAACCTCAGTCAGATGGCTGCATTTTAAAACATTCACATATCATCAGGATCCAGGCTCAATTCCTGGTTTCACAGATTGAGTTTTTCAGGAATGCTCGGACCCTGCCCATCTATGTGTTAATTTATGTCTTATATACCTATTCTAAGTATTATTTTTCAGATAATTTTCATTTTGAGATATAAAATAAAAACATGGAGTATAATTGAGAAGTGCTGAAAAGCAAAACACCATAAATTGAGATATGCCTGTATCTGAAAATCAGTCTTATTGAGATTAGGATCAGAACCAAATTAAGTAATTGTATTCAAGCATATGGAAATAAATCAATTATATTGACTATTACTTAGTTTATTACTATTAAGTAAACTAAGTAAAACTTAACATGAAAAAGTAGCATGAATTAAATTTCATTTCACCTTATTAACCTTTACAAATAAATAATTTCTGTTTATATATATGACAGTTTATCATTCATTCTGACAAATGCAAAAAAATTTTCTTCATAGTTTATATAAAAATTTGATAAACTATTATATAAATTGATTTTATATGTATTGGAAATTTCCATTGTATATATATTTGATATATAAATACACCCATACCTCGCTTTATGGCCTAGATACGTTCCGGAAAAGTTGGCCGTAAAGCGAAAAGCCATATAATGAATCAATTATTTCGATACAAATTCAATTGGATCTGTTCCAATTTTTTATAAAATAATATAGTTTTTAGTTCATAAAGCATTTTATTCTTTTTATTTCATATAAAAATGCTTACATAAAGTAAAAATACAAAATAAGTAATAATAAACAGAAATTCAAAAAATAAATATATAAATTAAAAAACAAGAGAAATCATATGCACATATGTATATGATAAAAAACATAAAATGTTTAAAAATTGTTTTAATCTGATTATGAACATTAACATGAAGAATCAGTAAGCTATAATATGCTGCCATCATCACTTTCCCCTGTTGTGGATTGACCCAGTTTAAAATATTGGCCCAACATTGCCTGCTTCGTCTTGCTTTCTGCTTCTTTTTGCAGTGTTTTGTAACAAGTAATGGCTGAGTTAACTCCTCGAGACACTTTAGTGCTGCATTCTATGTTGGGATCATTTTGAAGAAGGATGTTTATTCCCTGCTCGAAATAAGACACTTTAATTCGAACCTAATCCGAATTAATTAATATAATTGTGATATTTCGACCCCCCCAAAAATTCAAGAATTGATTTTCCGAATTTGTCCAACTTGCTCTATCATGTTCCACATTTCCTTCAGATTTTATCCTTAAAAATTCAAGAATTGATTTTCCGAATTTGTTCGACTTGCTCTATCATGTTCCACATTTCCTTCAGATTTTATCCTTACTTACAGATAGCTCGATCCAATAAATTATAATTTGGGAAAGTTTGGCTCTTTCCAAATAATATGATTTTGCTGTTTTCCACACACAAAATCCGATAAATTAGTTTTATTTAAAAATAAATAAATTTCCATTTATCAGAGAAACAAAGCAACCAATACCATGCTTGACAATTGACACAGAAGTTGGCATTCTAGATTATGGCGGGAAAGATTCAATGGATTACAAAATCAGCTGATCGTTTGTTTATATTAGTTATATTTTATGATGATTGATGCACAGAAGTCGGTGTCCTAGATTCTGGTGGGAAATATCTAACGGTTTTCCAAATCAGCTGATTGGTTGTTTATATTAGTTATATTTTAAAAATAACATTTGACAAGTTTTTTGCTGTTAGCTGTTGGCATATAGCAGGCTCTGGCTCTGGATCCTCATCAAGTGCTCATTCTGTTTCTAACTGGATCAGTTCCTCGTTTGAAAGAGGTTCTCTGTCAGCATTTAGAAAATCAATCAAATCACCTTCTTCCAAATCCTCAAAACCAAGATTGTTTGCTAAGTTTAATATGTTTTGTCGAATTTCAGAAAGAGAATTAACTTTAGGTTCATTAGTTTTTATGCATTCTGGCCATATTTTTTTCCAAACATGGTTCATTGTGGTTGATTTTAATTCCTTCCACAATTCGCTAATGTTGTCTATGGCATCTCTTATGCTGTAGTTTTTCCAAAACATTCATCATCAATTTTGTGAATAAGTTTATGAAAAGTTCTGCGTAAATAATAAACCTTAAAAGTGGCTATTGCACCCTGATCCATTGGTTGGATCAGAGCCTTTGTATTTTTGGGAAGATATTCAATCTCCACATCTTCAGATAATTCGGATAAATTAACCGGGTGTTCTGGAGCATTATCCAAAATGAGTTGCTCAAGTTACTGTCCTTCAAATATTTTTTTACTTCTGGATAAAAGTAATTTTTAACCTTTACCGCTCCACCGCCTGGTGTGACCAGTCACGCCTCCACCCCTCCTGCACTCCAATCACTAGTCACACTAGTCAAGCAATTATGATGTTAATTATTATACTTTTTTTTCTTTAATTTGTAATTTTCTCTCCTCTATTTCTAACTGCCTCCTTTTTAATGATAACATTTATTGAATACCCCTCTCTTCTTCTTCTTCTAGATAAGTCTAAATTAAATTAAAGAAAAATTATTTAATTGGTGATATTTTGGAATTTTGATTTATATAAATATATTGATAAAATATATTTATATAAATCAATATATTGAAAAAATGGTCAAAATCTCAAATTCTATCATATTTTTCATATTTCTGTCGTATTACTCAAAAATTTGATTTTATGTCGATATTTTTATAAATTTTTAATTACCCCTTTAATTCGAACCCAAGTCAATATTTTAATAAATTTTTACTTAACACTTTAATTCGAACCTAATCCGAATTAATTAATATAATTGTGATATTTCACCACCAAAAATTCAAGCATCGATTTTCCGAATTTGTCCGACTTGCTCTATCATGTTCCACATTTCCTTCAGATTTTATCCTTACTCTTTTTTACAGATATCTTGATCCAGTAAATTAAAATTTGGGAAAGTTGCCCTTGTAAATATACGATTTTAGCGCTTTTTCACACATAAAATTCGATAAATTAATTTTATTTAAAAATTTCCGAAAAATTAGTTTTATTTAAAAATTTATAAATTTTAACTTATCAGCAATTGTAAATAATATGATTTTAGCGCTTTTTCACACACAAAATTCGATAAATTAATTTTATTTAAAAATTTCCGAAAAATTAGTTTTATTTAAAAATTTATAAATTTTAACTTATCAGCAAAACAAAGCGATCTATACCACACTTGATGATTGATGCATGGAAGTCGGCGTCCTAGATTCTGGTGGGAAATATCTAACGGTTTTCCAAATCAGCTGATTGGTTGTTTATATTAGTTATATTTTAAAAATAACACAAAAATTTAAACAATAAAGTAATTCTTGTGTTATTCCTAGTCGAAACAAGTAATTTGTAGACCAGGGGTGCATAATTATCGTTAGTCGAAACAACTAACTAGTAGACCAAGGATGTATAATTATTGTCAAACAGCATCCATCCAAGGTCAATTGTTGACCTCAGGCTATGGGCTAGTTACATTATGTTGACTAAGGCAACCATTCTCGTGGTCCTTGTACCACGCGGTAGTTATCTTGGGGGCGGAGCATAACAAGATACCTTAAAGCACATGAAAAATGGTATTCTCGTAGTCCTACCGCAATGACGTTGAATGATTGGATTATGATATCAGTGTTGTAAATCTCCCTCAGTTGCTGCAAACTAAAACAAAGATGGATGCCTTCGATTTATTTTTGCTGTTTGAAGCCGAAAACAAAGTATTTCAGCAAGAAAGAGTATTTCGTGACATATTTGTGGAAGAGTTTGATTTGAAAGATGTAATGGAGTTCTGAAATCAAGATGGAGGTGCCTTTATTCTTCTGGTGGCAGTCTGCAGTATACTCCAGGAAAAGTATGTAGAATTATAGTTGCCTGTGTAATTCTACATAATTTATGTATCAAAGAAAATATACCATCCATTATAGATGATGATCTTATTTTTGGTAAGTGTTATTTTTTTTCAAGAATATAATTTTTATTTATCATTGGGTAATATAATTTTATAGTAAATAATGCAGTATTCTTTTCACACTACTATTAATCTTTTAACAGATGACATGGACCAAGATGATTTATTGCAGGAATTAACAACAACAAGGGAAGCAAATATACTCAGAGAGAACTAATAAATTTGTGTAATTAAATACAATCAAATGGGAAACTAGTGAAATAACTTGTACCACTTTTCATTAAAAAGTCAATAAAATTTACTTATATAGTATGATATATTGTATGTTAATATTATGTAATAGTTCTCAATTTAATTAAGTTACAAATAAAAGTTTTTTGTTGAATTTCATTTTTAATTTTTTTCTTTTTTAAATGGAAAAAATATAATAATACTGATTGCAAAACTAAACTATAATTTTAATAATTTAACACTCAGACACTGATAAAATATAACAATTATGATGTTAATTATTATACTTTTTTTTTCTTTAATTTGTAATTTTCTCTCCTCTATTTCTATTTGCCTCCTTTTTAATGATAACATTTATTGAATACCCGTCTCTTCTTCTTCTGTTTCTAGATAAGTCTAAATTAAATTAAAGAAAAATTATTTAATTGGTGATATTTTGGAATTTTGAATTATATAAATATATTTATAATGAACTAACTACTTATTGAAAACACATTTGTGTTTGAAATTTCACTCAGAGGAGCATTTAATGGACATTCAAATTAAAACTTCTTATTGCTGATGAAGGCTGTATTGTATCTTCATTTGTTGGAGTGAAAGATATATTTTCTCTGAAATAGATTGACACACATTATCATGATTTATAAATGAAATTTTGATATAGGGCTACAAAATGAATATAATAGTATACTAAATTGTAATTTTAAAACTTTGGAAAATTTTATAAAAACCCATATATTAAATCTTTAGAAATCATTTTTACAGTAATCTTAAAAAATTTATGAAAAAAATTTATTTCAAAGTTTATTGATTAAAAGTATGAAATTAATATTTTGCCTATGAAGCAATTTTTAATATTTATGACTAGGAGAACATTTTTGAGAGAATTTGAAAATTCGAAAGAAACGTTTAGTTAACATCATAAAATTAAAAAAAATTCTATATATCAAAAACTTTACTACTTATGACTGAGAAATAGTTGGACTGGATTCCACGTGTTTCACGATTGGAGAACAAATTCCAATCTCCATTCCTTCTTCTAATCCTTCCACTGCAACCATACCTATAACTGATAAAATTTTCTGTTCTATTGTGTTTAATGTACA
>AYEL01064701.1:0-33682 GCA_000484575.1 Olivierus martensii
GAAGTTGGTCAGGCTGGCCTCCAAGTCGGCTTCATTGTTGAACTCCTTGCCAGCCAGGTGATGGTTGAGCGCAGCGAGCAGGTGATAATCAGAAGGTGCAATGTCAGGGCTATACGGCAGATGGGGCAAGACCTCCCAGTTCAGGTCCAGTAGCTTCTGGTGGGTCTGCCTAGCCATATGTGGCCATGCATTGTCATGCAGCAGGATGGTGTTCTGGTGTTCTGGGTGGGTCTCCGCAAGTTTCTGCTGCAGATGGTCGAGTTGTTTGCAGTAGAAAGTTGTGTTGACGGTTGTATTTTGCGGCAGCAACTCTAACATGATGATTCCTTTAAAATCCCAGAAGACAGAGAGGGTCAGTCTTTGAGGTCCTAGTCTCCACTTTTGAAGCGTTTGTACCAATCGTATGCAGTTCTTCTGGTGACACTGTCTGGGCCGAATGCAACATTGATGTCAGTGATAGAATTTTTTTGGAACGATAGTCATAAAGGAGGAGCAGGTGAACTTGGTCTTTGGTTAGCGGATATTGGTTGGTCATGGTAAAGTAGAGTGAGAGGGATGTGAAAATATATCTGATACAACCATTAAAGAAAATCATAAAAAATAATCAGCTATTCATATCATTAAATTGATGATAAACATTCAAATGACAGAATTTTTTTACCAAAATAATCTGAAATCTCAGTATTCAAGAAAAACTTATTGAAATATGAATTAGAGATTATATATAGAATAAAATACAAACATTGATTTAAATAAATTGCAGTGAAGAGTTGATGATGAAATGGTTTCTTCACAAATCAAAAAAGTAGTATATATTTATTTAGTTTGTTAAATTGAAATTTTTAAACCAAGGATTCATAAATCAAGGGATACCTGTATTTTAGAGTAATTGTCTACGTTTTGCAATATATTTCAAAATGACAAAATATCTGATTGAACAGAAAGCTCTTGCACTTTTGGACGCATTTTATTTAGCCAAGAAAATTTTATGTATAGAATTGACTTCAATCATCAACGTAATCACCATTATTGTTGACCACTTCCTGCCAACGCTTATGCAAGGAAGGGATACCATCTTGGTAAAACTCTGGCGGCTGTGACTCGAAGAAGTTGGTCAGGCTGGCCTCCAAGTCGGCTTCATTGTTGAACTCCTTGCCAGCCAGGTGATGGTTGAGTGCAGCGAGCAGGTGATAATCAGAAGGTGCAATGTCAGGGCTATATGGCAGATGGGGCAAGACCTCCCAGTTCAGGTCCAGTAGCATCTGGTGGGTCTGCCTAGCCATATGTCGCCATGCATTGTCATGCAGCAGGATGGTGTTCTGGTGTTCTGGGTGGGTCTCCGCAAGTTTCTGCTGCAGATGGTCGAGTTGTTTGCAGTAGAAAGTTGTGTTGACGGTTGTATTTTGCGGCAGCAACTCTAACATGATGATTCCTTTAAAATCCCAGAAGACAGAGAGGGTCAGTCTTTGAGGTCCTAGTCTCCACTTTTGAAGCGTTTGTACCAATCGTATGCAGTTCTTCTGGTGACACTGTCTGGGCCGAATGCAACATTGATGTCAGTGATAGAATTTTTTTGGAACGATAGTCATAAAGGAGGAGCAGGTGAACTTGGTCTTTGGTTAGCGGATATTGGTTGGTCATGGTAAAGTAGAGTGAGAGGACTGGATTTGGTATTTTCTTATAGCACGTATCCCAACCTGTTTATATACTACCATGAAACATTCTAGAATGTTTCAGAAAAAGGATTCTAGAAAGTTTCAAAAAGTGCGAGAACTTTCTGTTCAATCAAATATATTTCAGGTGATATATAATTTGTACACAGTGTTAGAGTGGTCAAGATCTTAATAAAAATGAATGTTTCTTATATTTTGTCAATCATTTTAAATCTATTCCATATAGGTTCCTGTGACTTTTGTACAGTGATAAATTATTAAGCAGAGAAAAATAAACGATTTAAATTTGATAAGTGTTTTTGTTATTATTGTGATTCAATGACAGTTAACACAACTGAAAAATTTACATTTTTTTTCCATATTTTTTCACTTAAATTATCAATTAGTTTAAAACAACTGCTGATATTGTTCTCGAATATTTATTTCAATATAGATAGTCCTCTACTTATGATTGGATTGAATTTTAATAACCTTATTATAAGTCAAAAATGGCCCACAATGGTAATAATTTTAGAAGTAATAATAGAAAATGGAATACTGAATCCTTCAAGATGGAAAATCATTTGTATTTGATCTCAGATCCTTCAAGGTGATAAGATAACCCACGCTCCAAGATGTAAAATCATCCAAAATTGAACTCAGATCCCCAATATGGTAAGCAATTGCTTTACTAAGCAGCCAAATAAAGCAAAAAAGTATTATTAGCCAATATGTTATGAAAATAGCCAAGTTTGGAATATTATAAGGGTAATCGTAAAATTAGATTATTATAAATCAAATGATCCTAAGTAGGAGACCACCTGTATTAAAAATGAACAAAATTTCTTTAATTAGCACATTGATAAATAAGGATTATTTAGCATTAAATCATATCTATGAGTGCAAATCATTTAATTTTCATTTGGGCAATGCTGGTTAATGTTTACTTATCTATATGAAATTGAATATCTGTGTTTATTAATATGCAAAGTCACGGATTAGAACGAATGTCAATACTAATAATTATAACTACGCCTAACGGTCTAGCGACTCTGCAAATTCCGAGTTCGGCTGAGCTCAGGTCTTAAGGTAAGTTCTAACTTAAAACTAATTAATTACAAAACAGCTAACGTCTAACTGACGAAACAAAATCGGAGATCGGAACTTATAACTAAAAGTGCCGATTAAGTGTTAGAAGTAAACTGAACAAACGATGTTAGAACTTACACTAAGAAACTGAATAAATGTTCGAACGTGTTAAATAACAAAAAATATAAATTTATTAAACTCAGAAATACTTACAAAAGTGTTAATTAAAGCTTTATTTAAACAAAATAAAGCACAATGAAAAAACCACAAAATTTATTTTAATCCAATTCAACATATACAATTCCACAACGGAATAAACCATAACTTCTAATACCTCCACCTCCGATACAAGCTTTCAACAATAGTCGATCGTTACAAGAAACTCAATTGTCACTTTTGCCAATTCTACGTCTGGAAATTTCTCAATTGTCACTTTCACCAATTCTACGTCTGGAAATTCAGCACCTCAAAAAACCTTGATTGCGTTGATCTTTTATACTCGAGTGACGAACACTTCCGTACTTCGCTCATTTACATACTTATACGTAACAAGTTCAAATTTATTAGTTTACAGAGTAATTCATTCATGTCATTATCTTTACAATGAATTTATATATCGAACAAAACATTGACACGGATCATTCTTATTTTCACATATCAGTTCAGTGGTAAAATTTATGTAGATAAGATGACATCATTAACCGGGATAGCTCTTCCGGATATGGGTTCCGACTCCGTATCACGTGATTGCCAACTACGATGGAGAAGGTGGAAGTAAGTTAACTTTTAAACTAAAATATAATACGTTAGCATATAGGAAAATAACGATAAATAAATAATAGAGTGCATAATAAAATAAAAATAGGATAGGTCAAAGTTAACTTCCTCACAAATATATTCACTTATAATTTGAGAACAGTTAAATGAATTTGGACAAATTATGTGTCATTGAATTCTGCATTCTTCCATAAAAGTTTTTAATTACTCCATTTTAATTGGATTATTAATAGATCCAATTAAAATGATTAAAAACTTCATTTCATTTTACCAGATGTTAAAGCTTAGATCAAATGTTCTTAAACCAGGGGTCCGCATAGTCATTACTGGGGGTTCGCAAAATTATAAAAAATGGTTGCAAACAGTTCAAGAAGACGAAAAAAAATTTAAATAAAATTGAAATTTCAATGAAATCCAAAAAATTTTTCTCAAAAAATATCTGTAAGGAATTTTAATATGAGGAAGAAAGAGTATATCTAAACAAATTAGAAAAATTTAGTAGTGTATCTATTTTAATTATAACCAAAATGAATTTTTTTATTATTATATATCTTGTATACATGTCAATCCTCTATTTATGTAGTTAATTGGTTACAGAGATTTCTGCATAAATATGGAATATTTTTTAATGATCTTTCTTAAAATTGCTTGTATTGGCACAGAACTTTTGCATACTCTATGATAGTGGTCTCCAAAGTGGGGTATGCAAGATGTACCTTGGGGTACAGTGAAAACAATTTTTAAATATTGTTTGTAGACTCTACAAGCTGCTAGATCGCTGAGTATTAAAACTAAATATCAAAATAAATTGAACTTGGAACCAGACCTTTGTATCGCAGTGTCAGATAACATCAAACCAACATTTTCAGAAATTATTAAACAAATACAAGCCCATTCTTCTCATTAAATTTTAATAAGAAAAATAAATATGATCTATGATATAAATGATTTATTAAAAATAAATATGATCTATGTTTATAATAAAAATAATGTGCAATTATAGCTTTTTTGGATATTAGGCCTACATAAGGTCTTATTTTTTCTTTAAAACACTAATTACAGTAGATAAGACCACTACTCTATGATTCTATTTTTATTTTTTTATCATATTTCTTACAGTTGATTCACCCATTTTATTTTAAGTTGATTAAATAATAAGCACTATTAGCAGTCTGAAAATAATGTTTAGATTCTTTTATTCACCAATAAAAACGTTTCCGGTCACATTCAAATTGACCCTCTTCAGTTAACAGTTTGAACATTTTAAGTTGATTAAATAATAAGCACTATTAGCAGTCTAAAAATAATGTTTAGATTCTTAAATAAACACCAATAAAAACGTTTCCGGTCACATTCAAATTGACCCTCTTCAGTTAACAGTTTGAACTACCAAAGTTCAAATTGTTGACTGAAGAGGGTCAATTTGAATGTAATCAAAAACGTTTTTATTGGTGAATAAAAGAATCTAAACATTATTTTTAGACTGCTAATAGTGCTTATTATTTAATCAATTTAAGGATTTGAGGATAGCAGTTAGTCTGAGAATTTATCACCCATTTTATTTGCACAAGCAATATCGACAATCTTTTTACCTTTCTCACTTCATTTTTATTATTTCTAATTTACTTTTCAAAGTAATGGATTTGAGGATAGCAATTAGTCTGAGAATTTATCTCCCATTTTATTTGCACAAGCAATATCTACAATCTTTTTACCTTTCTCACTTCATTTTTATTATTTCTAATTTACTTTTCAAAGTAATTGCTCTGCCATCTTTACAATTTGAAGGTAAAAAATAAATTAGTCTACTAATAAAACAATAGATGGCATTACTAGTTTTTAAAAACTGCATAACTTTGAAAATGCGTAAGTAGAAACTTGAATTTCTGAGCCACTAAGTGTCAAATAATTTTTGAATTTAAGTCTAATTTGGCAATAAACATTCCAGTCATTATGGTTTTATTTATTAGTTCAAAATTATAAGATTTTTTAAAAATTTTAGTATTGGTATTTTTTAATTCTATATGCTAAAAATATACTAATTATGGACTTTATTATGATAATTATTTTATTAAAACTAACATATAAAATAATTCATTTATTTAACACACTGAAATCCAATGTAAAAAATAATTTCCTATTTTGCTGAAAATAAATAAATTTTTTTGAATAAAAATTGATTTTTTATGAATTTTGAAATATTTTAGCTTTTGTTTATCAGATTTAGATGATTTGTTGAATTATAAATATTTGATTATTATAAAATAATTAAATAAACCCTTTAACAAATACACAACTCATATATCATCTAGAAAATATCAATCTCTTATATAAGCAAATATTGAATTATGACATTGGTGTAGATTTGCTTCAGTCTTCAAAAAAATAAATACAACTTCAAAATTTTTTCTTAGATGGAAGCACTTGTATTGAGTGTATAGACAGCATTACCAGGCTATGTACAAAAGAACTGAGCATTTGTTAGATAAAGGAATAACTTTACATTAATTTGAATTCCGAATCATGTATTTACAAAGGGCATGATCTGTTTATGCAAATTGCTTACCCATGTTTAAAATAGACTTGGTCATCAGTGAGTTAAAGGATTATGTTGGTTAGATTTAACATATTCCAATATAATGAGAAATATCATCATAATTAAAATTTACCTATAGATAAAAAATATATTAGAGATTCACACACCTTGAGTAATATGCATATTATGGTAGGGTTTCATTATAAAGTTAAATGGCATTATACGATTGCAAAAATTTTTGAAAAATGCAGAAAGTAGATTACAGATACTCATATTATTAATATATGCCAAGCACCAGATTTGATACTGGATCCTCTGGTGAATTTTGTCTTAGTTAATAGTATATACTGGGGTGGCCAAATTTTATTACGAGTCACGTAGGAGAATCTCAAATATTCGAGAACCACATTTTCTTTCTGGATCAATAAGAACAGCATTAGTTTTTTGGGTAATCTTAATAATGATTTCAAAAATTGTTTGTTTCAGATGCATTTATTTTGTACAGATGCATACTGCTTTTTACAATAGATAAAAACTAATATATCTGTAATTTGTTTAACTTAAATAAATATTTTGTCATATTTACTATTGACTTTCATGGTATGGAGCCACATTGAAGGTATTAGTCTCATGTGGCTCATGAGCCGCAGTTTGGCTATCCCTGTTATATATATTCTGTTATATATAAAATAATTAACTAACTTGTTAATATGAAATTCTGATTTGGAATTTTCAAATTCTTCAAATTTATTTTTTAAAGATTTTTACTTATATTTAATTTGTTTGAATTAGGAATATGTACAGTATGCATATATCATTAACTCTTAAAAACATTACAAAATAAAATGAATTGCAGATCTTGGTAATTAATGATTAATTATTTAGAAACTTATACACAGATTAATGTTTTAATTAAACAGTAATTTTAAAATTTAAATTAATAATAATTATTCATTTAATTAACTCTAGAATTGTATCAATAATAGTTCTTATCTTAATGGTATTGATACATAAATTTTAAATATGTTAATATCATTAAATAAAATACATTTTAAAATGATTAATGATTAAATAAATATTCAGTATGCATAAATTTTAATCTGAAATTTAAATGAATTACAATAAAAATTTATAGTATTTGCACATTTTCTTTCAAAAATAGGTCTAAGATAATTCAAATAATATGTCTTCATTATTTTTTCATGTAAATTACTTCTAATGTTAGAAATACTTTTTTGTCTTTGCAGATCTTTTTGAAAAATTTGGTAATAGTTAAAATTTTTATAAATTTTCAATGGATCACTTATAATCCAATCTCAATTTTTTTATTTATAAAACTGTTATTTTGAATTTGCATATTGATTTCTTGTAAATGTTGATTAATTGGCTTAATGTAATAAGAGTCTCCTGGGTCAAACTTACATTAAGAGCTTTATAAAACTTATATGCCTTCTAGAGCTTTATAGAAAAATAAAAAAAGAAAAACTGGATAAAAGAATTAAATAAAACAAGCAATATTAAACAACTCTAATTAAAATACATGGAAATGGTATGCAAAGGTTTAACAAATTTTCTTCTGGATCAAATTTTTTTCTGTTCTATAGTAAATTTTTATAAATTTATATGAATATCATATGTTGCATAAAACTTACAATCATTATGCTATTCAATGCTAATATAAGATTATTCTACAAAATTAGAGTTATAAGATCATTCTAACAAATATATACTTTTATTGTACATTCTATTAAATATACTTTTATAATAGATGATATAATTAATCTATAAAGCAAATATAAATTGCAAAATTTCCATTAAATATCATATAATAATCTGTATATAGTTGATATATAAAAAGTTTATTACTTAGTGATATATAAAATAAGCATAGTAATTTATCATTAATACTGCATAAAACATATATCACAATAAATAAATAACAGTATTAAGGTTAAGTTACAAATTGTAAGAAGGTATAATTGGTGAAAAATGAGGGTCATTTGATTGTTTAATAAAAAAAATAGTAAATTTGGTATATACACTATGAAAATAATCTAATTTTCATAGTGTATATTATCATTCTAGGATTAATTCTTGATATATAATTAATCAATTTATTTCAATAAAGAAATATTTCATAATTATTTAATTCAAAATAATTATCTAGTTTTATTTGGTCATAAATATCAATTGTTTTTCAGGATACTTCATTCAATTGGATAGATCTGATGACTAAAAATAACTCAGAACTTCTGAACAATCTAGGAAATTTTATTAACAGGTTAAATAATATTTATGAATAATATAAATATTTTTATATTAAGCATTCATTAATTGTTTAATTATAGAATATAATGAAATTTAGTGTTAGATTACTTTTTCTGTATGATTGAGGACATAAATGATAGATAAAATACAGATGACATAAAATAATTAACCAATAAGTTTAAATAACATCTAGTAGAATATTTTTGAAGTAAATATTAATTTGAATAATGATGTTACCACCATAATTTTAATAAATAATTAATTAATTTTGGATTAAACTAGTGCCATATAATAATTAATGATTGAACAATATTTGATAATTTGGATTCTTCCAGTTAATTTGTATTGTAGTATATTAGTGATAGGCATATTGTCACTGCTACAAATTTACAGATTCAGATTCCCAAATTTAATTTCAGATACATATGTATTTAGGTTCTTAACTGGTTCTTTATTACCAAGAAAAGAACAAATTATAAAAGTTTATATTATGTAGTTGTAATTAAAAACTCTTAGCCAACAAATCAAAATGAAATATTTACATACATATATATGCACAGTCTAATTATGAAACAAACAAGTGGGCAAGGGTGCAGGATGAGAAGTTACATCTCTCTAAATTTACATAAGTTGGGGTATTATTATATAAAAAAAATATGAAATATTAAATATCTTATCTAAGATATATTATCAAAAATAAAGATTTTTATCTGTATCAGATTCATTTGTTTATTATATTGGGTTGTTCAGAAAGTAATTTCGTTTTTTTCCCACTAGTGGCATTAGTTATATTTTTACCCGCCAATTTCATTCTAAGCCATATTGTCATTATAAATTTTGACAACTGACATTTCAATGTACATTTATAAAAACAGTTTTTTATTCTGTGCAGTTTTTTTTTTGGTATCCTATCAAAAATGGAAAATAAAATGGAGATTTTTGGCATGTTTTGCTTTTTTATTACCAAAAAAGTAAGAATGCTGTTCAAGCAAGGAAAAAGTTATGTGAAGTTTATGGAGAAGATGTGTTAACAGAATGCCAGTACCAAAACTGGTTTGCAAAATTTCGTTCTGACAGTTTCGATATTGAAGATGCATCCATGTCCTGGAAGGCCAATTGAATGAAGACAAAATAAAGACATTGATTGAAGCAAACTGCTGAATAACAACATGAGAAATTGCTACAAGATTGAATTTTTTACTTCAATATTCATGACCAGTTGAAACGTTGATATTTGGGTTCCAGTATTCTCAAAGAAAGATTTACTCCATCGTATCGACATCTGTGATTTGCTGCTTAAACATGAAGAAAATGATTCCTTTCTGAAGTGGATCATAACTGTTGATGAAAACTGAATTGTTTACAACAAAGTTGAATGCAAGCGATCATGGAGCAGAAGAAATGAATTGATTCAAAGCACTCTGAAACCTGATATTCATCAAAAAAAAAATGATGCTCTTTGTTTGGTGGAATTTCAAAGGATTTTTTTTTAGCTTCTTCCAGACAATTCCACAATTAATTCAAAGTGTACTGCCACCAATTGGACAAATTGAATGATTCCATCAAACAGAAGAGGCCAAAATTGATTAACAGATAAGGTGTAGTGTTTCACCATGACTGACAATGCCAGACTTCATACAAGTTTGATGACTTGCCAGAAGCTGTTACAGCTTGGATGTACCACACCCACCATATTTGCCAGATCTGGCACTCTCCAATTATTACTTATTCCGGTCTTTACAGAATTTTTTAGATGGCAAAACACAGTTTAAATGAGGATGTCAAAAATCACTTGGTTCAATTTTTTGCAAGCCTAAATGAGGATGTCAAAAATCACTTGGTTCAGTTTTTTGCAAGCAAAGAATCAAATTCTATGAGCATGGAATCATGCTACTACTAGAAAGATAATCAATATATAATTAAATAAAATATTTATATACTATAAAAAATTGTTGTTTTTTCAAAAAGTGAAATTACTTTTCAAACAACCCTACATATTAGATTCTTGTATTTCAAAATTAGAATCAATTTAAATTAACAATGCAAGTTTTGTAATATGCTTCCATTTTGTATACAATTATCAATTAGTCTTATGGTATACCTTTTTTATTGTAGTATTAAACAAACAAAAATTAAATTATGACATACATAATCTTTACCATATTCTGTTAAAATATCAAATTTTATAAATTATCTACATAACTATATTTAGCCATGAAATATTTTCCCATATATAATTTTTCTCTCAAGATTTAAAAAAAGGAAGTTAAGAAAAACTTCACATAATTTTCCCATTTGATTTTTATTATATCAAATATAACTGTTAGCTTATTTTGAGTCTCCACTTAGCATTATTCAAACACAGATACCAAAATAAAATCAAAATGGGTAAAGAAAGTTTCATCACAATGGACATAATGATCTGAACTTAGTCAACACTGATCACTCAAGTTCAGATCAATTTCCTGACTTCACATTCATCACTATATTAAATTTTTTTTAAAGAGTGTAAACTATATTAAAAGTCAATAAAAAATAACATTATGCATATATAGATAATAAATTCTTAAACTGCATATAAATTTCATGTTATAAATGTGCCCAGGAAAATGCAAACAATACATATATATGCACAACAGATTTTGCTAGCTGGAACATGTGCATGCATGGAATTGTGTGATGTCATTTGTTTTTATCAGTTCTTAGTTGGGCTGCTTTAGTATTTGCCTGTATTACTTATGTTAATTTTCAATTCTGCATTTTTCAAAAAGTAAAAATTTTGTGAATCCATAGTAATTATTATTTTTTTTGAGTGAAAGTTAAGAATGAGTTCAAAGAGAAGTGAACATAGGAATAATTCAGGAAAGAACACTTGATTTAGCATAGAACAGAAGAAAGAAATTGTAGTTAAAATGGAAAAAGATAGAACAATATCAGATGTAGCTTGAGTATGGCATTTCTTGAACAACTGTGGCAAAGTTTTGGCAACAAAGAGAGAAGATTATGGGTGCTAGGATGTCTGCTGGAGCAATGAAGATTTCTGACAAGAATAGATCTTTAATCAATGAAGAGATGGAAAAGCTGCTGCTCACCTGATTAGAGAAAGACAGATGAAGGGAGATCCAGTAACTCATGCAATGATCTATGAAAAGGTTAGGTTAATTTTCTTAGAATTTCAAAAGATAACTCCAGGATGTAGCTCAGATCAAACTAAGGAATTTAAAATTCCTAAGTTTGATCTGAGTAATTTAAAGGCTGGCTTCACAGATTCAAAGGTAGAGCAGGATAAAGAAGACTTCATTCCAATATCCAAGGGCTAATAAATTATGTGTATTGTGTATAAAATAATGTATTTTGTAATTTAGTATGTTATACAATAGTAAAGTAAATAATATAGTGTCTCTCTCTCACCTCCCCCATTAGGGGGGAGTAGGATGAGTAACAATAATAATAACAATAATGAGTAACAAAAATATAGCAAATGACTGGCCACCAGAAACTCTCTCTTTAATGCATAGAATTTACTCTATAAAAAAATATTTATAATAAATATCAGTTTGAATTCTTTAAAATTTAAAAAGTGTTTTTTGCAGTATTATGGTAAAATATTAAAAAATTTAGTTAATACAAATTAAATTAAAAAGCATTACTTTATTACATTAATGGATATACAGTGAAAACTGACTTCATGACCACCTGTATAAGAAGACCATCTGACGTGATGACCACGATTTTATGGGAACCAAAATTTTTCCCATAGAAATAATGCTATTTGACCTTCCATAAGACGACCACCTCCCTAATGCGACCACAACCATCATTTTATAGACCAAACATAAAGTGAAACTGTCCGTGACGACCATAATTTTTTAACACCACTACTAATTTGACTATCTTTATTGCTTACATTAGTATCGTTTTCTTTTAAATTTCATTTAAGCAAAACAACTACAATTGAAAAAATTGCTCCGTGTGAATTTTTCACCATCATTCATACCACAAGAATGACAGAGTGCTGGAATTACGAAATCATGGTGTGTCATTTCTACTAATGCAATATCTTTTTAATATGCACATTCCTTAGATTTGTATCTATGATATGATATTAAATTTTATATTAAAAATGTTAAAAAATCATGACTTGAAGACCTATGGTGAAATGATATAGGAAAAACGGTAAGTGAAAACAATCAGCCACCGGATCCAGATGTTTGTGTTTTATGCAAGCGTATTAATCAAATGTAATCTCATATACGTGTGATATTATCACTGCACTTTGAATTTGAAAAATGGCTAAACCATGGATTAAACAAAGTTAATTCCTTGAATTTAGAACAGCGAATAAAAATCGTTGAAGACAATAAGAAAAGTCTTTCTAAATAAGCCTTAGCAGAAAAATTTAAGATGGGGAAACACAGATCCACAAAATATTGTCTCATTTCTAACTACACTTCGTTAGTAGTTGTTGCGATCTCGTACGGAGCGTTTTGTTATTATTGAGGCTTATAACGTTTCTTATGCATCGATATGGATCCTAAAAAGCATAAAGTAGATAGCGAAAATAGGAAGTTTTTGACTGAGTGGACTGAACAATATTGTTTTACGCTGCCTGATAGGCCTGGAGCTGTTCCAGTTTGCCTCATATGCAATAGAACTGTCGCTCTTGTTAAAAGTGCTAATTTAAAGCGACACTACGAAACAACTCATCAGCAGTTCCATAAAAATTTTCTTCTGGGTAGTGAAACTTGTCAAGAAAAACTCCAGGCATATCTTAGCTTCTTACAAAAAAAGCATGGTCTTACTAGTACACTCTATGAGCGAGCAAGAAAAATCTGTAGAAGCAGCGTTGTGTGTTTGTTGGACACTTAATAAACACCAGAAGCCATTTTCAGACTCTGAAATAGTAAAAAAATGTATGTTGGAAGTGGCCACGGCACTTTTTGAAGAGAAAAAGGATGTTGTTGCCACAATTCAAGGTATTCCATTGTCGGCAAGAAGCAATACAAGAAGAACTGAAATTTTGGCTGCTGACAATAAAAGTAGTTTGCTCGAACTTCTGCAGAAAATGCCTTGCTATGCCATAGCACTTGATGAATCATGTGACATTGTTGATGAAGAACAAATGTCTACTTTTGTGTGATTTTTGGATATTGAAAGTAATGCATTTAGGGAAGAATTGCTATTTTATTCTAAAAATATTTGTTTTTGTTGAACTTTCCTGCTTTTAGTGTCAAGTTGTAAAATCCATATGTGTACTAATTGATTTTACAGCACCATCCTCCCATAATTCCTGTTTCTTCCTCACCCTCTCCTTTCTATTTTTATAAATTGGACTATCCCAATATTCTAACTTATTGTTTTCCTAAATTATTTCTTTGTCTTAGAGAACTCACTTTGCACCGGTCTTCAGTTTGGTAAGGTTGGATATTTTTTTGCTCCGTTTTCTTTGTTTGAAACAATCCGATTTCCAAATACATTCCTGATTTCAATTCAATTTTTACAATTTTTTTTATAAAATGTAAATAAATTTTATGTATTTATAATATATTCCTGTTCAAATTTATTAATAGGAAATTTGATGAAACATTTTTAAAAAAAATTTGTTAAATAATTAAAACAACAAAATATCTTCATAACCTTTTGTTGACTTCAAGTTGACCTTATCAATTTACATCAACTTAAATAGCGTTGGGGGAATTGTCGGTCGACTTTGCAGAACTGAGCTACAAAAATATCCAGTTCGATATTGGATGTCAAATATAAATTACAGCAAGTCTTCAATGAAAATAAATAATGGATTATAATTTAAAAATTACAAGAGAAAAATTAAAGAAATTAAACAATTCAATTAAAAATGGATATATAATTCCTATTTATTGTATTATTGATTCAAATTTATGGATATTTATAAAAAAACTAAGAAAATAGAAACAAACTAATGTAAACAATATTCCGACATTTTAAATGGGCGTGGCACGCAAGCAATTAGATCGCTGGCTAGCAACTGTATAGTCGTTTTCTTTCCAGGAAATTTCTGTGCCGCCTACTAACATAGAACTAATTACTATTGGTTGAATAGATATTTTCTGAACCAATAAAGCAAATCATCATAAAATATAGCTGTAACTGTGTAAAGAGGATGGATTTATACTTCTCAACAAATTTCTTGGAAAAAATATTATATTTTTATAAAATAAAACAAAAAATAACAACAATATGTAGAAAAACAATATCAAATAGTATAAATAATTGCTTATAAGTGATAATTTCTATAAATTTATGCATATTTTGCATGCGAATATAACATAATAATCCAGCTAAAATAATTTGCATATTAGAAAAACAATTTTACATCAAAATATGACTGATTTTAATTGTTCATGGCTTGTTTTCTTCAGGAGAGATGTGGGTATCTAATAAAAGCAATAATTTCAATGAATATTAAACAATCACAAAAGACAAACGTATAAACTTTCACCTAATATAGGCAACGAATACTTTGGCAAATAAAGAAATTTAAAAAAAAATAATTAAATAGTAAAAGAGAGAGAGAGAATCTTTATAAACACAAAAAATTTCAGAATTTTTTGACAAAAAATAAGTGAGTTATGAATTTTTTTATATTTATGAATAGTAATTAGGCTTAATTATAAAAAACGGCTGGCTTGTTGCTTGCACGTGGAAATTGATAACGGTCGGCACTGAATGGGTTAAACATATGTATATATTTCTATTATTGAATATGTATATATTCAATAAAATCTTTCCTATAATATTTTGAAATTTTTAGGAAAAGTAGAAACATAATATTTTTGATTTGTCTGGGTGCCAAAAATCACTAGATATGGCCGTTTGTACATATTGAATTTAAGCACTTTCGTACTTGTAGATTAGTTTAGATTTGTTTGGAATTTTAGGATGAATTAACTATATAAATCAGAAACCTATTATATTAGCATCTCATAAACTGCACTATAGAAATATAGTGAAGAATATTGTTATGAAAGTACAATAATATTTGAGGAAGTAAACATAAAAGTGAAAATTAGGAAAACATTTATTTTGTAATAAAATATACTGTATTACTTTGAATTTAAGCTGCACTTTTTATTCAAATTTTTAAGACAAAATTTGGGTGCAGCTTTAATTCAGAGTGAATATTTTAACATTTAATTTCTCCCGATCTCCCACTTTCCAACGATCGGGTTTTTGCTTCACGCTCTACAATGCGCATAGTATTACGACCGTTGATAAGTTTATTTGGTGGTCCCTTTTGTTCTTTTCTGATTTAGTCCAGTTGCTGTTTGATAGCAGCTATGTAGAATCGCTTAGTATCTGGCCATATTTTAATTATAAGAAAAATTACGAATTACTATAATGCTGTTTATAATGGATGATGGAAACAAATTGCCGTCTTTTATCATTTTGAACAAAAAACGTACTGAAGGAAAATTTTCCTAAGGGTGTTATAATTTGAGCATGAAAGAATGCATGGATGACAACAGAATTGATGAAATATTGATTAGAACATGTTTGGGAGAAGAGACCTGGCGCTATTTTTAAAAAACGAAAGTGATAGTATATTTGAAGAAGTTTCTCAATAAATTAGATAGCTTATTATGTATATTAGTACCTATTTAAGTAAATAAAAATGTTTCTTATTTTTCAATACCCATTATAAAATCATTTTTATTCTTTCCAATTTTCCAACTTTAAAATCGTATTGCAGCTTAAATTCGAAGTAATACAGTATTTATCATCTGTAAATTGTTCTCAAAACTTTCCTGTCCATCCAGTCATATATTTTTAGATTTATGTTTTTGCTAATAGCATACAACTTATATTTTTTCAAAATTCAACATATTTTAAAATCCAGCAATTTCTTGACCCCTAAGTCTGCAGAATTTCAAGGAAGTTACTGTGTTAAGATATTCAAATTTTGATAAAAATGAAATAATATAATATACAATTAATGCTTATAAAGTTTAGATTCAAAATCATAATAGCAAGCAATATTTAAAAAATTTGTTAGTTGAATTTTGACCATAATGATTTGTGTAATAAGAATCAGTTAGTGAATTCTGTACTTTGATTAGAGTCATTGCTATACCTCTTGATTATTTTGGATTATCTTTACTAGTAATAGTAGGTTAGCAAGGTTGCCACTGACCTGGAAAGCTGGGAATTTCGGGAAAAGTCAGGGAAAATGAAAATTAGGTTAAAATGTCAGGGAAAAGTCAGAGAAACTGCTGTTTTTTCCTAAAACCTGAAAAAATTGGGGAAATTTTTTTTCTGAAGTTATATGTTTTGAGCGATTTTTAGCATTAAAAATGACAACGTCGCGGCATTTTGTCGCTCCATGAAAGAGATTACATGTATTATGCAAAACTCTGTGTGCATTAGTTTTTTCATCAAGGTCAAGCTAATAAAATCTGCAAGCATGTTGACTTAGCATCCATGTAATCAGGCAATTTTTAGTAAAAAATTATTTCACTTTTAAGCGATCAGACACATCGCATCATATGCTGCAGAAGTGTGTTATGATGCGGTAGCTTGTACCGACTTTAATTTTGTGACTTTCACATGCTGGATTTGATGGATGTTATATATTGTGTATTTTTGCTTCAAGCCTGTAGCACAGGAAGCATTTAAAGAGCATACAGCTAACGAATTCGGTCAAATTTGTTTGGCGTTCAGTATAAAATTTGCCTTGCCATCCACATCTAAATGAAAAAAATTTAAATAATTTGATTCAGATAACTGGTGTGGTTAAAGATTATTTTTCTGCAAGTATGTTATGAGATGAAGATTTAATTTCCATGGTCATGCAGTATCTATTAAAAATGACAAATCATATTAATAAATACATATGATTTATCATTTATATATCAATATATATCCGTATGTATTATCAACAGTCATTTGATCGAACACTTTCGAACTTGCTTTGATATACTGCCTAGTGAGGGAACTTTTTTGAAGACGAATGAATGCGTTGGGTGGCATTCTTTACGATGTTTACATTAAATGAACAAATTCATTCACTATTCCTCGTTTGCTGTACCTTAAGATTAACGAGTGTTAATAAGCTAACAAAAAGAGAAGCCGTAGACTTCGAGTTGACAACAAGCTAGTTTATCTCTGAGTTAGGTGCGTTGCGTTGATAATCCTAACATGAACCTGAAATAAGAGCCTATATCCAATATGTGGTTGTAAATAATAATTTAACTGAAAATCTTTTCTTAATTTTTTCATAATTAATCTCACTGTTTAGGCAAGAACTTAACATAGCTGTCGGCGTTAGATGTGTCACATTGCAAACTAAAATGTTGCCGCCTAATGATTAATAATCCGAATCAAATATTCCGTTGTATTAAAGATTTATTTAAAAAAACTGTAATCCCATCAATATTTGATTGTCATCTTTTCATAATTCAATTAAAATATTATTTAGGTTCATGTTACGGTTAGCTGTGGATTTGCCTAATTCAGATCCTTTCCTTCGAGTTGGTTAATGTGTAAGGGTTGATCAGATTTGTGAAAGGCAGCAGCGGGACTGATCGTTTAGAGATAAAGTAAATTTTTACTCATATGTTTCTGTGCCGAGAAGTGGTCTTTATGAATACTGATAAATCTTATTTTTATTCAATTCAGTTAAAGTAATTTTGTTTTCTATAGATAAAAATTTTTTTTAAAATACTGATTTAACTTATAACTGTTAACGAAACTAGCAGGAAACGATCTTGCTTGACAGTAAACATTCCCTGCATTTAAATACTAATTGATGTCATATTATTAATTTATCGCTAGAAGTCATAAACAAATTATCACAAGGGAGTAAAAGGGGAAGCATTCACTGTAAACCGTAAGAATTCTATTTCTTACCATTAACCAAAACTTGTTAAATCAGACGCAAAAACAATACGCACGTTTCGCATTTTCGCGTCTTATTTTACGGTTAGTGCGATTCATCTATGAATCAGAAGTCGCGTTATAGCGCGCCTTAATGCCTGTTACATTTCTGTGCTCGATAAAGTCGATCGTTTTCGCGTCTGATTTTACGGTTAGTGCGATTCATCTATGAATAAGAAGTCGCGTTATAGCGCGCCTTAATGCCTGTTACATTTCTGTGCTCGATAAAGTCGATGTTAATATGCATTTACGTGCATATTAACATCGATTTTAATATATACGCACAGTGCTGCAAACATGCGAAGCAGTCAAAATAGAATCCTACCGTTAGGGTATTTTAAAAGTACGTTTTCACAATCAATTTTACTTAAATGAATAGGAATTTTAAACAATTTTAGCAAATTTTTCCATTTTTAAATATAATAGTATGTAAATAACCTTTTTATAATTTTTTATAAAAAAAAATAATTCTCAAGTAAATATTTGTAATATGTTGAGAAATAATGAGATTTAATATGAAAAAATATTACAATGCTGATACATGAGGTAAAAATTTTGTATAGTGTTGGTAAACATGTGATTGGTCTGTATTGTGATGGGTTTCCAGTGTTGTGCTCTTGGGTTTCATGAAAGTGATGCCTTGTGTAAGAAAGGGAGGTATGTCTTTTGGTTCGTGAATGAGATGTGTGAGATGTTTGGCCAGTAAGTCATGAAGATAGGTAAAATGTTTGTACCAAAAATTCTGGATGCCATTTATACCAGGGGCTTTCTAGTGGTGTGTGTATCTAATTGTGTTTCTGAGTTTTTCAGTAGCAATGGTGGTATAGGGCATTTCTGATACATCTAATGTGTGTGTCTCCTCTTCTGCAATCCGGCTGGCTTTTCTGGTTGTGTGACTTACTAGCTTCTGGACTGCCCACAGGGCAGACCAGAAACTAGTGAGTCACACAACTAATGAGTTGATTATTGTGTTGGTATTTGTCTGTTTTGTATTTGTTTAGACTCTTTAATGTTTGTTGTTATGTTTCTGTAGAATGTCTTTTCGTTGTTTGTGAATAGTGTGTTGTCTAGTTTACGTGCTAAGCTGGTTTTGTATCGTTTGAGGCATTGTGATTTTGCTGCAAGTTTCTGTTTTAGTGTGTCTATGTATTTTTTAATGTGTGTGTTGTGGTTTTCATGGCGTGCGTGTGTTTTAGTTTTCTGAAAATCTTATTATTAAAAATATAAATCACAATTTTATCATCATACTATATAATGATTAAATATTGAATGTTAAATTTTAAAGTATCATTAAAATTGTATACATAAAGCCCAAAGAAATCAATATTAGTCATGGATTCAAACATGTGAAATAGAAAGTCAACAACTGTAGTTGATGTCATACATCATAAGGAACTGAAAATAGTTTTATTAAGTCACCAGAAGAATGAGGATTCAGTGAGATTGGTGATGAGTGTGATTTTGTAACATTGCTTGTGGAACAGACATATAATTTTTTGTTCAAATAATATGGAAAAAATCATCTTGACATTAATTTGTGATCCATGAACTGAGTCCCAGTGAAGAGGGATCAGATCAGAAAGACATCTTATCAAACAGTAAAAGTTCATTCGCTGTCATAACACAATAGAATGAGCCTGTTTTTGTAAAAAAAAAAAAAAATTGATAAGATGACTAATATTTAATATTAGTTGTTTGCAAGATTTAAGTATTAACTGCTTCTTTTTTCTATTTTTTAGTAATTTTTTTGTTTACTCAATTAATATTAATAAAAGTTCTATTAAATGTATTCTGTTTGGAATTTTAATTAATGAGATTGATTGGTGGGATATGGTTCAGCTCTTACAGGAATGACAAGTGGATGCAGCAATTAGGCTTTTTGTTTACAGCTGACTTCAATACAGATGGCAAACCAGGCAAATTAGTTAATCAACAAGATGACAAGCAAGCTCTGAACTCAAAACACTGTAAACTTATATTTCATTTCTTCAATCTCAGGAAATTAGAAATTATATGTTACAGAATAAAACTGCTGTCTTACTGACAAGAAGACTTGTTTATCTAATATCATTTAATCTAAAATATCACTGAATCAATCTCAAAGATTTATAGAATAATTTATTGTTAGCAAATTATTATTGGTAATTGTAATGAGGATGATAAGAATTGTTTTTATCTATAAACTAGAAAAGAATATGTTACATGATTTATTATATAAATGAATCAAATACAGAACTTGTAAATATCCCTGTCCTAATGGACAGAAAGGAAAATGAGACAGAATGTACATGCTGTACTGGCAGCTTTTGGTTTTTCCTGATATTAATTACCGATTGCTTTCTTTTGTATCAAAATGTGGAGTTAGTAGAATAATTTATTGTTTAAAGTTAATTATTTGTTAATTTATTAAATTTATTGTTTTAGATTTTGACTTAATAATTAAACAAGTTATTAATTAGTTATTATTAAGTTATTATTTTCAAACATTACAACTTTTTGTTACATTGCTTATATTGCTTCCTAGCAATGTAATCAATGTACTGAATCAATAAATCAATAAATTTGTTGCTTTATCATCATTGAAAATAAAGCCTTTTAACACTGTTAAAGTGTTTTTGTGAATTAATAAACTATTTTTATTACTTACTTTACTTTTTTTGTAATTATTAACATTCAATTTAATACAGGTACTCCTCACTTAACAACCAAGTTCTATTCTCACAACTTGGTTGTAGAATGAATAGGGTCAACAAAGCAAATAACTTGTTCGTATATATTTAGAAAATATTGGAAACAAATTTCAACTTAAAAATTTATATCTTAATTATGCACAAAGTATTTTTCTTCAACAGATTTTTGAAACTACAAGTGCAGGGAATTACATGTAATAGAAGTTGTAAATGCACAGATGGATGAATGCAAATTTTCCGTTTAAAAAAAGTCATAAGCTCGGATGTATGAGTTTAAACAGATAGGTCGTTAAGTGAGGAGTACTGTAGTTATAAGTGCACTAATTTTGTATTGTCATTTTGTTCTAACACTTTGTTGTCACTTTGTTTAACAACAGCAAAGTCTGGTTGTGTTTGTTGTTTAGTGCTAAGTTATTATTTCAGAATTTATATCTGAAGTTTAAAAAATCTGGACAGCCAGATTCTGGAAATTGCAGAATCAGTTCTGATATGTTATTAATAGTTATTATTATTTTTTGAACACTGCAATTCAGCAGTATATTGATTGTATTGTTTAGTGAAATCAATAAATTTGTTTCTAAATTCAAACTTTGGTGAATATCTGAAAAGCCAATTTAGGGGTTTACATAAAAATCAAACAAGAGTTTATTTCTATCAACACACCATTCAAGTTTTTCAATAAGGGACAACAGAAAAAAACTCTGATTATAATAAATATTTTTGTTATATTATCTGAGATAATACTAAGCAATGTCTATAGATCTTAGCTACATATTATTATTTTATATAGCTAAAAAGTATCATACTTTAATAATAAAATTTATAATACTGCACAGATTTATAGTGTACTATTTGAAAGTATTTATTGCTGTATATAGCAGTAATTCTATTTAAAAAGCAATTATTTAAACTATTATTCTTATTTATCATATAAATATTAATTTTACTTTGTAATGAAATATCTCTAATCAATTATAAATTTCAGAATAAAATTTTAATTTTGTTATTATTATATAAAGCTGATTTATTAATATTTCTAATTAATTACTAACCTGTTTCCATTTGCCAAACATATACAGAACCATCTGCACAACCAACAACCATAAAATCATCAAGTGGCCTCCACTTGATTACCTGAACTGGAAAGAGATGCCGGCTGGCCAACATAAAGCATTTTTTCTCCCTTAAGCCCAAAAGACAAACAGAATGATCACTAGCAATGGAACAAACACTTTGTAGAACACGAGGCTATAAAAAAAAGGATTTATTACTATTTAATAGAAATAATTTCACAATTATTAATAAATAACAAAAAAGCATCTTACATTACAGTTATTTGGAGGAATTAACATTTGTGTGATTTCTCCTGCATGGACACAAAACCTATGAATTAATGTTCCTGCATATATATCCCATAAACACACAGAAAAATCTACTCCTCCAGATAACAGATGTGCAATATCATATCGATTATGTAAATGATGAGGATATAGGAGACATGTGACACGACCAGTGTGACCATGTAATAACTGATGGGGTGGCCAATCTGAAAAACATCTAACATTACATCAATAATAGTATTTAAATTTTATTGACAATAAATTAATAAAATTTAAATTTAGCTTGATTCTAGTAATAAAAGATTCCTCCTAATAATAATTTTATTAAACATTTAATTATGATCCAAATCTTAATGCCAACAGATAAAATCACAATAAAAATGTTTCGTACAATATAGTTTAACCTGCATAAACAACAATCATACATTATAAATGTATGATTGTTGTATTTAAGATATATTTCTATAGTGATAGGGAATATTACTAAATGAATTATATTTTAACCATAAAGACAGCATGGTCAAACTCTTCTATCAATTCAAAAAGATAACAAACATACTGGATGGTACAAGATTATAAAACTATTAACAAATTTGGCCTGCACTTGTTTTATATGCATTTCAAGTCTATTCACTAGTTGTGTGCAATCGATTCATGCAGTGAAAGCAGAAGCTTGGAACTGCATGAATTGATTCTTTTTGAGTCAAAAGCAATTCACATGTAAAGATTCAAATTTTTGATGATGTTACATGATTTTTGTAGTAAAGCAGATTTATATTATTGAAAAATAATTTTCAAATTTTAATTAATTGGTGCATATTTAGAACAAAGCTAGAATTTATGATGATCTTTTAATTTTCATTAAAAATTTACTTTTATTTTTAATCAAAATTAAAAGATTCAAGCATTTCATCAAAAATCATCTACTTAGGATGTGAATTTTATATGAAAATAAATCTTAACAACAGCTCAAATTCAAGCGAAAGATTGATATATTTACATTTATTATTTGCTAAAGATCTTTCAGCTTAAAAAGCCATCTTCAGTAACATCCAGCAAAATGATTGCTTGTTCTATTTGTAAGTCATTTTTGCTGGATGTTACTAAAGATGGCTTTTTTTAAGCTGAAAGATCTTTAGCAAATAATAAATATATCAATCTTTTGCTTGAATTTGAGCTGTTGTTAAGATTTATTTTTATATGAGAAGAAGGGAAAAGAATTTGAACTTCTTATTTGAAGTAAAAGAATGTGAATTTTAAAATCTTACTTATATTATATTTGATATTTAAATATTAAGTTTATATCACTGCTTTACAAACATTTCTAAATATCTTCACATTGATTGCATTCAGCAGATTTAGCTGTTGTGGAACAGTTGAGAGATTTTCTGCTGAACAATCTTCAAGGTAGCACTACTATCGAACTTGTTGAGTGATGCTATTGAATCCTCTTGATATTTTTCAATATCAAGGGGATTGTATATCAGGAATTTGTACTGTGCAAAAATCATTAACATATATTTTGCTTTCATTCCTCATTGTGTAGAAGATTTTCTACACACTTTGTACATTGGAACTTTTGTGATAGCATTCATTGCTGTGTCATAATAATGTCATATATTGTGATGTTTTGTGATAACATTCATAGCTAATTCAAATGAAGTGAAGGCACTGAAAACATTTTTGGATATCATCCATTGTTACATTGTATATTGGAACTTTAGTGACTGCATTTGTTGCTATATCATAATATTGTCACATATTTTGATGGCATATGCTGGAAATTTTATGACAACACTCGATTTATATAGTAGGTAAAATAAAAATAAGTAAAGTTTGGTATAGAGAGAAATTAGGAAACTCTAAATATAGCAATACAGTGTAACCTGTCTAATAAGACCAGCAGCGGGCAGTCAATGATTGGTCTCAATAAGCAGGTGGTCTTTGATGATAGGTTTCTTCTAAATTTATTTAAAATAGCATAAAGTAAGTTACATAATAAAAAAAAAACATTTAATTTTTAAAGAAATCTCAGTGAAGAAATAGCATAAATATTATGACTAATTTTAAATACATAACATAAAAGAATGACATAATGTACAAAATACAGTATATTTTAATTAAAAAATATACAGTATTTTGTACGTTATGTATTTTAATTAGAAAATATGACAAGATAGGAAAGTCCAGTACACATGCAAAACCATATAAAGGGGTTATTGCCAGTTTTACAAATGTGGGAGGGATTCATAATTTAAATTATGCAATATTTCTAGTTATTTTAAAAACCCTGGTCTCATTATTAAAGGTGCTATGGAAAACTGATGGTTTCTTTAAAATAGTGGTCTTGGTCCCATTATACAGGTGATCTCAGGTTATAGGATTTTATGTACAGAATTTTAAAGGGCGGTTCTGAGTTCTGGTCTTAAGCACAGGTGGTCTCAGAACATAGGTGGTCTTTGAGACAGGTTACATTGTATATCTGTAGAAGACTATATAAATAGAATTATAAAAATGAAACTGGAAACTAAAGGCACTCTTGTAATGATGGATTATGAAAAACTTTACCCATCAATATCTATAGTACCACATCTCAGTCTATATAGATTTTTTCTAAAAAATGTTAATAATTCAGCAAATATACAAAAATCCTACAGACTATTGCATCTATAATTTGCCATGAATCTTTCTTCATACTTTATGAAAATTATTATTGTCAGACAAAAGGAATCCCCACTGGAGAACACATGGCTATCATCATAGTAGAAATAATCTTAAGAGAAGTCAAAAATGAAATTCTTCCAAAATTCAAAACAGACTTCAAATTTTTTATTAGATATATGAACAATATATTAATTTATTGGAAAGATGAAAATAAAATGGAAGAAATGCTAAAACATTTTACAAATGGAAAATTAGGAATTAAACTAAAATTGGATCAAGCACACAAAAATGCAATACATTTCCTTGATGTGCAAATTAATATAATAAATTCTAACTTTGAAACCAAAATTTACAGAAAACCAACAGCAAATATCATCATAATACCAAATTGATCCAACAATTTTATCTGTTATAAAAAAAAAACAGCCTTGCGTGCATTAATGAGGACAGCACAAATACATCATTCGAAACAAATCAATAAAGATAACAAAATATATAAAATATTATATCCAAATTTTTGAACTAAGAATTTTATTAAAAGAATATACAATGATGTGATCAGAAGCTTTCATCAAAATCAAAAAAAGAGGAAAATGATATAATAAGAGGAGAAAATAGCAATAAATATTTAAAAATTCTATATAAAAAAGATAGGATGAAAAAATAAAAACAATTGCTAAAAAGCAAAAAATAAAACTAGCACATAATAGAAAGAAAACACTATTTAATTCATTAAAGAATGAAAAAAATAAATATAACAAAAATAAACAAACAGGAGTATATATCATCCCAATTTTTAATAAAGTGTTAAATAAAGAAAAAGATTTTATTGGCTACACAAAAAATAATTTGGAAGATCAAATAAAGGAACATAAAACAGACATATCACAAAGCAAAATAACAATCACCATTAGCAGAAGATATTACAAATATGATATAAATATAACCTGGGACAATGGTAATTGCAAGTGTAATAAAAATTAATTTTTGATCAACAAAGTAGCCTGCTTGAACAATCTATAAAATATTGGATAGATCAAAAAATAAAAATATTACAAATGAAGAATACAACATAGATATCCTGACAACATATGAATACTTAAAAATAAATTATAAATCATTATTATTGTAAATACATAAATAATTTTTAATATTTTTATGTTTATTTTTATAACTAAAAATTTTAGAAAACTTATATAACTAACAAAAAAATCAAAATTTAACTAGATTTACAAATGTTTTACAATTCTTTGTTTGTTCTATAGATAATCAACTGAAGAGGACTGAGAAATCAGTCAAAATGTTTTTGTTATTAAAGATTTATTTATTTTAAAAAGGTTTAATTTACCTCATATAGTGCTAGAAACCATAATTACATTAAATTGATTGCTAGACATTCAGTTATCATATTGTTTAAAATTCTTGAAGACTTTCTGAAACTTGAAAATGAAGTTTCATGTTTAAATATGAATGTTCATAATTAAAATGTTTTGTAATTTGAGGAGCCTTTGTATTTGTACAAAAATTATGAAATCTGAGAAATCAAATGATAATTTTAGAAACAAAAGGCATTCTCATTTGAACTATAGCAAGGGCATCTGAATAATCACTAATAATAAAGACTGATGTACAAGCAATGAATCTTTCAAGAAAAATACTAGTATTCTCTTAGAATTTCCTAAAAGAAAGCAAGAATTTTCTTTATTCCTTTCTTTGTTGTTGCTACTTTTATTCATTCAAATCAATGTCTTCAAGATTTTCAATGAACTTCAATGAGTTCAAACCTTCAGTCCATTTTGAATCATCATGATCTGATCCATAAGATCAGATTAAAATCAGATTCTTCAAGCATGCTTTGCTTTCCAATTGCATGAAAGTAAAAATTTAAATATCTTGAGAGTTCAGTACTTTGAAAGCATTTTCAGAATTAAATTCCAAATCAGGTTTCTTGCTATAAACATCTGGGATAATTTGTTGCTTAGATAATGAAACTGATTTTTGGAGTGTAATCTGAGCCTTGAATATCTGTGAAAAAGAAAAGGAAAACTTTCTTCCAGATGTATTTCATTGTTTTATCAGCAATTTCTGTCCATAAGTCGCTTATAATCCTTGCTATATCTAAGATATTGAAGTACTTTAGTTTCTTTTTTTCTTATTAAATTTTGTGCCACTTTTAATCTTATTAGATATTAAATGGTAGGGCATTTCAATGTCCATCAAAGAGTGCCTATACTTGTGATATCTTCCCTACCTGTTTGGTATTGATTTCTTATTAAAGCTAATTAAACAGCTATTCTAGCATATTACCAGGATCACATATATCAATAGTGGCTTAGCTAAGAGATTAAGAATGAGATTCAATGAGCCAGGCCAGACTTTTCTTTAAAAAATCTGGAAGTACAGGAACTGGAATTGATCCCAAATCCTCAAGGATAGAGTGCAACATAATTCCATGCAGCTAACTTGTTCTTCAATAAAAATTGATGGAAACAATTTGACTTTTATCCAGAGAATTCAGAATCAAATCCAGATATTGATGGACTAAATTAGATAAATGGTTTGGAGTCAAGGCACCTTTTTTTTAATGTGAGATGCAAATTACTTGCAAATTAGATACCAATTTATTGATGACATGAGAGCAATTCAATACAAAGAAGAGAGAAATTTTTTCAGTTGGATTAATAAATTGTATCTGGGGAAACAATATAAGTGTAGAACAACATAATACATGATGATTTAAACTGGTGGTTCCTGTAATTCAATATTTGTGAGATAAAAATTTTGATTTAATTGTCAAAAATCCATTAACAAACTGTGTGAAAAATGAGTAAATAAATTCAGCACAATTTTAAAAGTGGAAAAACAGTATATTTTTAGTAAACACGTAGATCTTTCAGCTTTATTAAACAACAGTATATTTTACTAAACTTGTAGATCTTTCAGCTTTATTAAGCCATCTTCAGCAAACCATATATAATGTATAAGAATTCGAACGTAAAACTTAGTAAGCAGTACTAAGTTCGAACGTAAAACTTAGTAAGCAAACCATACATAACGTTTAAGAATTCGAATGTAAAACTTAGTAAGAACATAAAACTGCTTACTAAGTTTTACGTTCGAATTTTTATACGTTATGTATGGTTTGCTGAAGATGGCTTAATAAAGCTGAAAGATCTAACAAGTTTAGTAAAATATACTGTTATTCCACTTTTAAAATTGTGCTGAATTTATTTACTCGTAATAAGAAGTTCCACTTTTTAAAATTGTGTCGAATTTATTTACTCGTAATAAGAAGTGGGACGAAATTATACAATAGTGTGAAAAATGTTTAGAATAATTTATTATATCCTATAATAAGTTATAATGCTCAGAATACAACTGCTTTACATCAAATATTTCAATATATATTTCAAGTTAAGAAAAAATGTTAACTAATAATACCTTCATAAGTATGATGTTTGCCATAGAGAAGTTGTAGCATCACAGTTTGAGTGGCAGATACAATGATGATGCTTCCATCTTCTCTTCCACAAACAAGTCGTCCTTGAAGTGGTAAGTAAACACTTGATGTCAGTTTAAGATTCTGTCCTTCTGATCCAATCTTAATGATAATAATATTTATTTAAAATCATTAAGTTCTAATTAATTTTCATATTTATTAAAAGCTTACCATTTGATCTAATATTCCAGGAGGAGATAATTTCAATGAATTCCATGCTTCTTCCAAACTCCTGGAAGTATGAGGATGAATTTCTGGAAAAAAAAATCTAAGTGAAATTGTTTAAATATAAATAAATACTATGAAATACAGCTTCAATAATATGCAATCTTTTCAACTTTATATAGTCAAATACTCAATTGTGTTGAAATGAAAAATTCACAAAAGCAATAAAAACTAAATTTATTTATATATTACTAATAATAAGTAAATCTTGCATATAATTTTTTCAAACTAGGAAGAGAGTAAAATAACACAAAAGATATTAAATTTAAATAATGTTACAATTACATTGATAAATATTTAATTTGTTTAATGAATATAGAAGATTCTAAATTTTGAATAAATATTTTAAAAAAAATTTGGTATAGCTCCTCAATTTTTGTTATAAATTATTAAAAAGATATTCCATATACTAAATGGTTATTATACCTGATTTGTACACCAGAAGAAAACTAAATGAAAATCAATTAAAACAAAATATTTTAAATTATTTAGCAATTATTACATTTACAAATTATAATGAAATATTATAATTTATAAATTTAATAATTGCTCTATTTAGTCATACATATTACCTCCATTTTTGTCTTAGTTTTTCACATTGAAAATAAGAGTGATAAATTATAAGAGAATTTTTGTAAGACCAAGAAAAAGTATCAAATTATTACAAATATTGTTAAAAAAAATAACATTAAAAGTAGGACTCATAATTAAAAGTGCAAAATTAAATCCATCACTAATACACTGCTTTTAAAAAAATAAGTTATTAATATACAGTACTGAAGCAGGAACAAGTTTTAGAAAAAAGATAAGTAATAATATGGTTAACAAATTGGAACTGGGTATTATTAGTGAAGCATGGTGTTGTTACAGTAAATATTGTTAAAATGGAATATTTTATTTATATATATGAAGTTTTCAGCAATATCTTTTATGTTTATAAAATTCATAATTAATATTTGCATTAAGTTTTTAGGAAATACACCTAGCCTTCGATTTGCATGGCACTCAATTTACATGGTTTCGCTTTTACACGATTTTTAAATGAAAACAAAAAAAAATTTTTTTGGGGTTTTATTTTGATTGTTTTTTGTATTATGCGATTTATAAATTAAAAGAGTATCATATTGTCATGTTTTGTGGGTTTACGAGTTCGTAGAGATTAATAACGAGTGAATACAGCTTTATTTCATATAGTCCAATTTATTCATACAAAACAAAATAATCTTGTTTCACTATAACTAAATTCAATACAAAATCCAATAATTATCTCATACAACACTAATCTATGTCTTTAATTCAGAATAACTCACAGTTCTTCTTAGTCCCAGATATTTTAAACATCATAATAAGTGCTCCCAGTACTTACAACCTTCTCCCACTGTTCAGCAAGTTTTGAATGCCAGACTTGAAGAAGACAATGGATTTTGATCCAAAATCTCAGACAGGATTCAGAGCACCTCCTTGACATTTCGAAGTTTTTCTCCAGAAAAATAGTGTTTGAGGCTGCAAAACAGATGGTAGTCGGATGGTGCAAGGTTAGGGGCATATTCTGGATGGGGAAGTTTTTCCCATTCAAACTTTTGCAACTTGGCACAAGTCTTTTTGGCCATGTGTGGTTTCATACGGTCACTATGACTTTATGATTAAGAGTGCCAGACATTTTTCCTTCAAAGAAGTGCATAGATGCTAGCTACTGACAGCAGACTTCCCTTGTAATGATTTGGTTCAATGACAGAATCTCATAATGGATTATGCTTTGCATATCCCATTAAACATTCAATAAAACCTTATGTGGAACATATCAAGATTTAGCCTCTACTGCAGGCAGAATCTATTTAGAAAGGCACTGGTGATTGTGCTTAAATGTTGTGGTACAGAATCCATTTTCATCTCCTATAACTACTCTTTTCAAAAATGGCTCCCTCTTTTCACGGGAGAGTAAAAAGTGCAAATGTCCACATGTTGTTGCAAATTTTGTGGTGTGAGCTCATGAAGTATTCATTTACCCAGTTTTGACACATAATCAAGGTTGTTCCAAATCAATATAATTGCCTGAAGAATCAATCTGCTTGTTGGCCTCGGTGGTCTAGCGGTATGACATGATGTTGGGACGTTAGCCCAAAGGTCCCCAGTTCGATCCCGGGCCGAGGTGGATTTTTTCTTCAGATAATTTAGTAGTAGTCCACAGGTCCCAGTTCGATCTCGGGCTGAGACAGATTTTTTCATCTTCAGGTAAATTAGTTGAAATTCTAGTTTAATTAATAATTAATAGATGGCGCCACTTGTTGGCTTAGTAATTTGTATAATTATTCTAAATTATTTCGAATTAAAATTTCCATTGTGTGTCTCAAGGGTTAAATCTGGCAAGTTGTTTGGATTTATTTGGATTATAATTCCCTTGAAGTTTGTTGGCAAGTTTATTAGGTTCATTTGGATTAAAATTCCCTTGAAGTTTGGATTGTAAGTTTGTATTTTATGTTAAATTTTTTAGAGTAAATAAATATCTTGTTTATTTTTATTTTTTATCATTTGAATACAAAAAGATATATGTTTTGTATTTAGATGTTTAATTTTTACCAAGCAATAATGTAGTTCAACATAATAAAATTCAATATCAAAAATTTATAAGCTATACAGAAAGTATAGAAGAGTTTGGAAACTATGGAATAAAAGTATCAGCCTTATCATGAGAATTTTTTTTGCAGAAGATTATATTTGGACTGATTTTTCCAAATTTTTTTCTTTATGAAATAGACAGCCTTATCATGAGAATTCTTTTTGCAGAAGATTATATTTGGACTGATTTTTCCAAATTTTTTTCTTTATGAAATAGAAAAGTATTTAAAATGTACAGAATTAAAAAGAATTTACTCTATGATCAGCTTATGAGGAAATTACAGTGTATCCTTAATGCAATACAATTTATTAAATTATATATTTGCTTAAAAATAGAATGAAATTTAAATCTTCATATTAATAAAATACAATGCACAAATTCTAATTTAGATATCTACTATAAATAAAACAGATTATAATTGTAATATTATAATCTGTTTTAGAATTCTCATGATAAAGCGGATACTTTTATCCCATAGTTTCCAAACTCTTCTATATTTTCTGTATAGCTTATAAATTTTTGATATTGAATTTTATTATGTTGAACTACATTATTGCTTGGTAAAAAATAAACATCTAAATCCTGTAAACTTGGATTCATCTACATGAGCATCATCTCCTGCCATATCTCCTAATTATAATAAATTAAGTTTCCTCAACTTATTCGACCTTCTTTTTGGATTTATCAAACTTCTTATTAAAATGCCTCCTAGTGTTTATTATAATTAACAGATTATAATTTGATAAATACTATAAAAATAAAAATAGAAATAAAAAATAAACGGAGTTATATTAACCATTGCGGCAGTATAATCACTGGTCGATTGTCATTTATGATATACGTCATACTATTAAAGTGTTCAATGACAATGGTTTCCACCATTTTTATATCATCCACTTTACTTGTTTGTTTTATGACACGTGCTTGATCCCATAGGATGCTGATATTGTATTCATAGCAATGTTTGGCAAGTGCAGTGTTGAAGGACGCTTTTTTAATATCATCTTGGTGTTCCTTCAAATGAGTATGTAGAGATCTCGTAGTACTACCAACATAAATTTCTTGCTGTTCAAGATCATTGTAGATAGGAATGATATATACACTGGCTTGTTGTAATATTGTGGCATGGGGTTTGATGTTTTTTAAATTGTGGAAAGTGGTCTGGGGATGACTATAAATTACGTATTTATTATTTTTTGTTAATACTTTGGTCACAGGCTCAATAGCTTTATGGTATTGTACAGGATGTAAGAATACCTTATTATTTTCTTGTTTCATCATGGCGTTGGAAGAGTTATGCCAATAATTGTCAATAGTCTTAATAGTGTTAATATAGTTAATAGTGTTAATAGTCAATAGTGTTAATATTATTAATGAAAGTCGCATTATAACCATGTTTTTTAGCCTGTTCTACAATATTGTTATATTCATCTTGTCTAGCCAAATGGTCCGAGCAGTGCATTCTTAGCCTTTGGAGTAGGTATCAGAATGCTGCTACTTTATATTTGTAAGGATCCATTGACCATCTGGGGATGAAAGTTGGAGTATACGTTTCTTTTCTATATACAGATGTTGTGAATTTACTGTTGTTTACGGTGATATTGACATCTAGAAAATGGATGTTATTCTTGAATTGTTGTTCAAGTTTAATATCTAGACCAAGTGCATCATTCTTGAAATATCCCATGACGGATTCATGATATTCCCATGACGGATTCATTAAGGTCTCTGTAAATAATAAATAAATCATCTACATACCTTTAAGAAATCCAAGGTTGGAATGTAATATGGAGGTCATTTGTTGCTCATGATGTCTCACTACTAGTTCAGCCATAGTCCCCGCCATAGGTCCGCCAATTACTCCTCTACTCTGTCTGTAATAGGTGCCATTGTATGTAAAATAAGAGTTGTACACTATAAGGTGGGATATATCTCACAGTATGGCAGCTGGCACTTGTAATTCAATAGTATTTTCTATTAAGAAGCGGTATAAGCATAGACTTTACATTTACAGAGACCTTAATGATGCTGAATCCGAGGACTGTTTCTGAAGTTTATCAGATAGCTCTTAATACAGTTTTGTACTGGTGTAATAGGGTTAGATTGTCTGTTAATCTGGCCAAGACTGTTATTGAGCCTTTACTCGAAGAAGACTGTTGGTAGGGTTAACTGAGCCGACATTCTTCGATGAAAGGTTGCAGTTTTCGACCCAGGTCAAATACCTTGGCGTTTTGCTTGACAAGGGTTTGACTTGGAAGCCACACATTGAGTATGTTGTGGGGAAAGCCTGTAGGGCTCTTTGGGCTTGCAGGGGTATTTTGGGTAAGACTTGGGGTCTTAGGCCAGGGCTGTTGTTTTGGATCTACACCATGGTTGTGAGACCTATTCTTACTTATGCTGCCATTATATGGTG
>AYEL01064702.1:0-74116 GCA_000484575.1 Olivierus martensii
TAACAAAATGAAAAATAAAAAATAATTTTTCAATGCATAAAAAAAAAAAAAGCACATCAACCCGGACTCGAACCCACTACCTTCAGATTACGACCCACATATTTATCGAGTGCGCCATCTGTGCACCTGATGATCTGTTATCTATCCATCACTTTTAAGCCGAATTATCAAAAGTTCGATTTTTCAAGTTTTAAAAAATACTATTAGAAGGCCATATTCAATGAAAAGCTTGGACACGTATTCACTTATTTTTGATGTATTTTCACCATATGCAAGCGGATCAAAATCGGTGGGGGGTCAGCTGTGTCCTCCCCTTGTTAGGCGTGATCTCTTGGGGATGTATTTTCCTGTTCCCAAGGATCTTGCTTCTGTCCCATTGAAGAATATACTGTCGTTTGTTCTTAAGACATGCCTTCTTCTGGGATGATTTGATTTGGGGTGCACAATAGACCAATGTTGGTTGCAGTGCTTGGGCTGAAAAAGGCCCCTCCCTATTCTATTATTATTACTACTACTACTACTACTACAGGGGGTGAAATGCGAGGGGCCACTTTTCCAGATCCCAATCTATCATAGCACGTCTCCTACAACAAGAAAATCAACTGTGTGAGGAGTGGGCATTACAGAAAGAAATTCCGGGAACATTCAAAAGAAAGCATGATGGAAAGGATGCAGAAGTCGAAGAAGCATTAGATCAATGGTTTTCTATAGTTAGCGGGCGAGGCGTTAATATTGGCGGCCCAGTGTTGAAGCCGAAGTCAGAGGAGATTGGTAAAAAACTAATAATTAGGAACCTATTTTAATAAAGCATTAAAATAGGTAGGTACCTAACCTAATTATTAATTTTTTACGTATTATTTATTTACCTACGAATTACATATTTTATTTTAGAATTTATTTTTACTTCATTTAATTGGGCCAAAATGGCTTAGTCCCAACATGTCCCAATTAAGTGGAATCCACTGTTTGTGTGTGTTTGTGTTTGTGTGTGTGCGTGCGCACATGTGTGTGCGTGTGTGTAGAAAGAGATAATAGATAAAAGCTCAGTTTTTTAAGTATTTATATATGTAAACTAAAAACTGCTGAAATAGCTTAATCAAACCAAAAGTGCTCCAGTTTCTTTAAAAAGTAAACAAATAATTCTACTTAAAAAACTAATCTTGTATCTATTTTTTATCTAAAGAATCAGATGACGTAAAAGAATACAATTTAATAGACCTATTAGTCTCGTGATGGCTATAATAAGTTGTATTTTGCAATCATCTGTAACAAAAATTGTATATTAATCAGAATACAATGCAAGCATATTAAGACAGAGTATGAATAGCTGGATTTGTTTATTGTTGTTGTTCTTTTCGTGGGAGTTACATGGCCTATGCTTTTATATTGTATTATCTCAAAAAGGAAATTATTTCCAAGCTTATGTTTAGATGGACTTTTTGCTTTGATGAGTAGCATCTGTGATTTAAATTTGGCCAAATCTAGGAATATGTTGTATACCAAAAATCAATATTTCATTTGAATACCATTTATAAAAAAATTCTGCACTGATTAATTGTTAATCTGTACAGGAGCATTTTTGATATTTTTTAATCAGTTTTTTCTAGACAATGTAATTTAATTCTCTTACAAGAAAAAAGTTCTTAAAAAGTACAATTTGTAAAATTGAAATTCATACTGAACTTACTTTACAGATACTTGGCACTGTGGAAAAGCATTTATTTTCTGATTTGAATTGATTTTATGAGATTCATCTTCACTAATATAACTTTCTACATTTTCATAATCACCCATAGAATTATTGTTCATATAACTACAGTTCTGTAACAAACAGCCTCTGCAAAAATAAAAATGCTAATTAAATAAAATAATTAAAATAATATAGCTTCAATTACAAGTCAACCTCAGTTTACAAGATCCTGATATGAGACCTAATCTTACAAGCAAATATAATTTGTACCAAAAATTCAATATACAAACTTTTTCTCTCCCTTTTATGAGAAATTCATAAGGAATGAATGTTTTAAAATTCATTACAGTATGCTTTTTTATGTAGAGAAATATAATCAGTATCAAGTATTATCATCTGTCCAATTTTACACACCAGAAGCCTTATACAGTAAAACCTGTCAAGATATAGAGGTATTTTATATAAAGACATAGAACGCATCTAAGAACACGTCTATTCTATATAAAGATATAGAACGCGTCTAAAATTAGAAGATTCGAGAACAATAGAATATATTTTAAAAAAATACATAAAAATAATTTCGCTTTGCGAGGTGCCCGACCAGAAAAAACCTTTTTCTAGGTCAACAAATTTTTATAAATTTGTTGCCCAAAATAAACAGGTACTTAATATTATATACATCTATTGGTCGGAATTAATTAGCGTATTTCCGGAGTGCATATCTCCAAGCTTTTGTCATACCATCTGCTTGTTGAGAGTTCAACACCGGTTCTTTTTCGCTAGTTTTTAAAATTTCTACTTTTTCCATAAAAAACAAATCAATCATTATGGTCCCGTACTGTCTTAATAATTTTCGCATCTTCCCAGATAATACTCACATCTTTTTCATAAGCCCTTTGGGCTAGGGCTGTCACAAGTTCCCTTTAATCACATTATTCTTATATTTGGCCAACCTGTCTCCCTATTGCACCTATATATACTTCTCTCTTGTTGTCTTCTATGTTATTATGAAAAAGACGTGAGTATAATCTGGGAAGATGCAAAAATTATTAAGAAAGTATGGGACCATAATGACTGATTTGTTTTTTTACAGAAAAAGTAGAAATTTTAAAAGCTAGCGAAAAAGAACCGGTGTTGAACTCTCGACAAGCTGACAGTATGACAAAAGCTTGGAGATATGCACTCCAGAAATACGCTAATTAATTCCGACCAATAGACGTAGGTAATATTAACCTTTTCCGCTCCAATGCCTTGGTAGCCAAGATGAGCGCGCACCGTCGTTCCGCTCCAATGACTTGGTAGCCAAGACAAAATTTAAAACTTAATAACTTCGTAATTTTTGCGTAAATCGAGAAAAAATGGTTAAAATCTCAAATTCTATCATATTTTCCATATTTCTATCGTATTATTCAAAAATTTGATTTTCCGTCGATATTTTAATAAATTTTTAATTAACCCTTTAATTCGAACCCAATCCGAATTAATTAATATAATTGTGATCTTTCGACCCCCAAAAATTCAAGAATTGATTGTCCGAATTTGTCCGACTTGCTCTATCATGTTCCACATATCCTTCAGATTTTATCCTTACTTTTTTTTTACAGATATCTTTATCCAGTAAATTAAAATTTGGGAAAGTTTGGCCCCTTATAAATAATACGATTTTAGCGCTTTCTCACACATAAAATTCGATAAATTAGTTTTATTTAAAAATTTATAAATTTTAACTTATCAGCGAAACAAAGCGACCTATACCACACTTGACGATCGACGCGGAAGTCGGCGTCCTAGATTCTGGCGGGAAATATCTAACGGTTTTTCGAAATCAGCTGATTGTTTGTTTATATTAGTTATATTTTAAATGTAACACAAAAATTTAAACAATACAATTATTTTTGTGTTATCTGCAGTCGAAACAAGTAACTAGTACACCAGGGGTGCATATTTACTGTCAAACAACGTCCATCCAAGGTCAATTGTTGACCTCAAGGCCATCGGACTGTATACATTTTTGAAGAAGGGGTGATCGGTGAAAAGACCTCCCCTTTGTTTGAAAATGCTATTATTATTATATTTTAACTATTTTTTGAAAAATTAATGACTTAGAATGACGAAATACAGAGAAATAATTCATCATCCGCCATTTTTAAAAGGCTCTGAGACTAATCTTGAGTAAAAAACGTATAAAAACGATAATTTATCAAAAATCAGTGCTAAATCTGGCATACAGATGGCAGGATGATAGCTACGTATACAAATTACAGCAATATTTATTAAAATAACAAAATTTTCAACAAAGTCGACATTCTCATATGTACTAATACTTCTTATAAAATAAAAAGTATTAATCCGGCATTATTTTAAGAAAATAGGAACAAAAATGGCTAATAAACAATTATTTTAAACATTTGTGTAGTGGAATACCGTATTTCATCCGCGAGAGGGATAATACGATTGTTTGTTTATACGAGGTCAGGACGCGTATTAAATTACAATCTGCCGGATCATTTTTCAATCATAAATTGTTTTCGTTTAATGGAAAAATTTTTTAGAATTATGAAGTATTTGGTATTATTAGATGTGGAATATCACCAGGAATGTAAATATATCAACATTTTTTTTATCCGATGCAGAAATTATGAATAATTTGAAAAAAATATGTTTTGTTTACATATGCAAATTAGGCCTAATTCTTTCGTATTTTTTTTCTTTTTTTCTTTTGGTCCTATAACTAAAATTAAAAAACGATATCAGGACAGAGTATATGGACAACAAAATATAATTTTTTCATGCCAAAAAATTAAAAAGTAAAAAAGTTACGGCAAAATATCGAATATCAAGTATCATATTTCATAACCCTTCGGACCCCCTAGGGAATGTTTATTTTTTTTAAGAGGAGCGGATAAGGTTAAGTACCTGTTTATTTCGGGTTTATAAATTTGTTCACACAGAAAAAGGTTTTTTCTAGTTGGACACCTCGCAAAGCGAAATTATTTTTATATATTTTTTAAAATATATTCTATTGTTCTCAAATCTTCTAATTTTAGACGCATTCCAATCTCTTTTACGTTGTAACTGATGACAGTATGTAATATACTGAAAACGTTTTTAATGAAAAGTTTATTAAAACAGTTATTTCTTTTTAACTGCTGATTGTGCTTTAATGATATGTGAACTTTGCATATATTATATGTAAGCAGTTTTTAGTTATATGAATTTATATTGTATTATTTTCTATATCAAGGATTAATACAATACTAACTGATTTATTTTTAAATTTATATACTCTTTATTTCATGATAAAAACTATTGTATTTAAGTATATTTTAAATACTAAATCTATGAGACTGATAGCAGTTTTGGGATTTTTATCATTTATAACTGCTTTATGCTTTTTTTTTTTTTTTAATGGCTTCTGTTGTTTTCACCTTAACAGTTTCTTATTTTTTCTATTTCTTTTACTTCTTGCAATTTAACACTTACATCATGTTCAAAAATCTCAAAAAAATTAGCTCTAGAAGCAAGTAATTCATATATATTTATTTTTATTTTTTTGAGATTTTTAAGGTTTGAAGAAAAGCAAGTTGTGTTTTTGTATACATCATGTTCATAGAATCTTTTGGATAAGGCAGTGGTGTCACTTTACCTTGCTATATTTTTTTGATGTCTTACAACAATCTTTAAAAAAATTGAATTTCCTCTATATTTTTTTATTTGTCTAAATCTCTATTAAGCATTTGTATTCTATATCCCAAATCTTTGATCAGTTTCATATAATTCTTTCTCATTTGTTATATATTCATTATATTTTTGTTATATATTCATTACCTGTAATATTCACCATTACATTTAAAAAAATGGAAATGAATTTCCATTTTTTTATTCAAAAGATATATCTGAGTTAGATTAAGGGAAAATATAATTCTCTTAGTCCAATGGAATATAATTTATGATGGTTTTGGCTGATGGCACATGACATCAACTAGGATAGATAAATGCAGAAATTTTCTGAGATAGTCTATACTGAAATATATGTTTAAAAGTTCTCATTTTGCATATTTTCAGTTTATATGGTCATTTCCAGGTACTATGTAACTACAAAAACTAGGTGTATTTACTTTGAACTCCAAATGAATTTTCACAGCATTCTAAGATGAAAACATGGAAGGAAACTTTCAAAATTTGGGCATTTTTTGATAATTATTACTAATAGGGATTGAAAGATTCTTACTGTCAATGCATTTTAGTACTAATCTATTACATCTGACATCAATATTTGAATCAGTTTTTTGTAAAAAACTGTTTCCTCATTTTGTTATCTTAACTTTATTTTTCTAACAGTTTGGACTTAACAAATAATGGCAATTACATAAAATCAAAAAAAGCAGTTCTGGAAAGAACTAATTGCCTACTTTTTATTTTTGGAATAAGTAACAATACAGGATTAAAACTGTCATCAAAATCATTGTTAATGACATAACCTCTAAGATGAATGTCAAACTGTTAGTCAACTTGGAGGGATTTGGCAACAAATAGTTTTTATCTGGAATTAAAAAATATCAATAAATACTTACCTACGAGGTGAACCATCAGGAAATGGAGGTATCACAGTAACTGTGACAGTCATTGATGTTTTTAGTAAATCAACCATCTGATCATAAGTCAAAGTTGATACTGCAATTTTACAAATCTAAGTAAAATGTAAAAATGTAGAAAATAAAAATAAATATATAAAAATTTTAATTATTTTATAAAAAAAAAATCAACCTACTTCCACCAACCTACTACCCTGTCTTAAACCAGCTTGCCAAGCAAATCCATAACTTTCTACTTCAGTAACTATTCCTTCATACTGTACATGAAATCCTAACTGACCTAAACTATTTCTTCTTAATATTAGTTCATGAGTCTATTAAAGATTTGAGAGAAACTTTTACTTAAAATAAATTTATAATTAGCTAAAATTATTTATTGGTAAAATTTACCTCACAACCAACTGTAACACAAGATAATCGACTAATAATTTCTTGTATTTCTGATACATCAGATTCTCTTGAGTGCATAACAATACATTCTCCTTGATGATAAAATAATTTCAAACTTAAAAAAGCAAAAACAAATCTAAATGAGCATTTATAGTGCATTTAAAATAATGTTAATTTTCATAAGTACATCTAATAATATCTATTAATTTTAATAATAATAAATCAGTTTTCTAAATAATTTAATTAGAAAAATTAATATTACATTTTATAACAAAATAGAAATTGTTGTTAATTCATGCATTGTATAAATAAAACATTTAGGTAATGCATTTATGTTGCATTTTATAAAAAAGTGAAAACTGTTGGTAATTTATACATTATAAATTATCAACAGTTTTCATTTTTTAATCCATTAAAATTAATATGTAAAAATTAAAAATTACATAGTTAATGCAGTAATACCTAATACATATCTACTTAATGTATTTTTGCTATACCATATAAACATTATTATTATCTATTCCTGCTATGGACTGACCATATCAATGATTTATTGGTACATTATGACAATAAATTTCCTGCATCAGAATATAGTGATAAATCATCAATGTCACACACAAAATTTTTGCCATTCAGAAATAGAATGTTGTGGGCTCAAATGGAGAGGCACCATACAGTTCAATATCTGTATTGTAATTTCATTTTTATATTTTATTTTAAAAAATTCATTATTAATAAAGTAAAACAAAACAAATATTTATCATATATCCTTAATTCTAACAAATGTTTTCTCCACATTTCTGTTAAAATCATTTTAACATCTTTGAAATAAGGGATGACTTTACAATTGATGAACAAAGTTTCATTTGACAATTTGCATAAATAAATCATTACTGCAAAAACTTGGAATAATGGATTTTCTCTAACGGCAAACATTATTAAAATAAGCATTACAAGATATTAAAATAATGAATTAAAATATTAAAAAGCAATATCAAAATTAAATCTGCAACAGAAATTTTACCACAATTAACAAATTATTAGTACACAATAATAATTGAAAATAGAAATATGATGCTCCAAATAAATTTAAAAAGTTATCAACATTTGCTACTTGATAATCAAAACTATCAAAGATCACTCAACTTAGCAGATAAAAATATTTCACAATTTATTTAATTTGTGTAACATTTTCATTACATCTATCTTCAGCATATTGCAAAGTATAGAATATTTTGTAAAGAAAATGTTCAATACTTTGCAATGTGCTAAAGATGGATGTACCGAAAACATTACACAAGTTAAATAAATTGTGAAATATTTTTATCTGCTAATTAATGCTAGTGTTAATCTATTTCTAATGAATTAGAGAAAGTAAGCAGTAATCATTAGATGATCACTAAACTTGATTGGAAATAAATATCAGGAACTGTCATGTCTATATCATATAGTAATCTCCAATGCTGAAATCTATCAATATATAATATTTATTTAATACATAAGAGTGTATTCATCTATATAAAAAACATTAAAAATAACATTTCATGTTATATGAATAATTTATTTTCTAAATATTAATTTTAACATTTAATAAACAGTGTAAATTTTATACTGCATATTATCCATGAAGTATAAATTATCATCCAAGAAAATACTATTTTTGTAGAAATTTGTTTAAATAAATAATAATAATGTTTTTTATAAAAACTGATTAGAATTTAAAATTAAATTTTACATATGAAACTCAAATAATAAAAGCAGAAATGTATTGTAAATCCGTCAGTGCTTACAAGTTAGAATAATAAATAAGATGATGGATTTCTGATGCAGAATTATTTTGAGTGAGTTCAGAAAATGTTCCAAGTCTCCACTGGTGAAGTTAAAAAATGACAGCATATCAGAAGACAATGCAATCTGTTGAACAGCTGGACTTGTAGCCATTCAACAAATCACATTGTCTATCAATCTCCGTGGGTCATGATGTCATTCTTTAGTTTCTCCAGCAGAGACTTCTCAGAGCATTTTCTGAACTCATCCCTTATAATTTATTTTAATTTCAGAAGTTTGAATATAAAAAGTATTTATTTTTTGCACTGTTAATATTGGGCTGTTCGATAATTAATGTCGTTTTTTTTTCATAGGTGGCGTGAACTGCATATTTTATGTAGTAGTGATTGTGTGGCCTACATTATTATAAACTGTTTTAAAGATTAGACTTGAGACTATCTTCAGTCAAAAACTGAGCGTCATTAGTAAAAAACAAGTTGGTTAAAATTAAGTTGAAAATGGACAATCAAAGAGAGCATTATCGGCATATTTTATTGTTTTACTTCCGAAAGGGCAAAAATGCGGTGCAAGCTCGGAAGAAATTATGTGAAGTTTATGGTGAGGACTGCCTTACTGAACGCCAGTGTCAGCGTTGGTTTGCTCGCTTTCGCTCTGGAAATTTTAATGTGCAAGATGCACCACATACTGGTCGTCCAACCACTACTGATGACGACAAAATAAAGGCGTTAATCGAAACTAACCGGCGTATGACAACTCGAGAGATAGCAGAGAAACTCGACATATCGAATTCAACAGTTTACTTGCACTTACAACAGCTTGGTTACATAAACAAACTGGATGTTTGGGTTCCTCACGAATTAAAGGAAATCCACCTCACCAAACGCATTAACATATGCGACTCTTTGCTGAATCGTAACCAAAACGACCCATTTCTAAAAAGAATCATAACGGGTGATGAAAAATGGATTGTTTATGATAACGTAGTACGAAAACGATCATGGACCAAGCAAAATGAGCCCCCACAATCGACATCCAAAGCCAATATTCACCAAAAGAAGATTATGCTTTCTGTGTGGTGGGATTACAAGGGTATAGTCTACTTTGAGCTGCTTCCAAGAAACCAAACTATTGATTCGAATGTCTACTGTCGTCAACTATCGAAATTGAATGAAGAAATCAAGAAAAAACGCCCCGAACTGGCCAATCGCAAAGGTGTGATGTTCCATCATGATAACGCCAGACCCCACACCTCTTTGATAACCCGTCAGAAATTAACAGAGCTCAATTGGGAACTGATGCCACATCCACCCTACAGCCCTGACTTAGCACCATCAGATTACCATTTGTTTCGCTCCCTTCAAAACCATTTGAATGGTAAAACTTTCGATTCCGATCAGGCTGTTAAAAATGAGTTGGACCACTTCTTCGCTTCTAAAAATCAAGGCTTCTTCGAACGTGGAATTTTCCAACTTACCGAAAGATGGCAAAAGGTCATCCAACAAAATGGTCAATATATCATTAATGTTTGTTGTTAATATAAATAAATTCACTTTGAAAAATATGAAAAAAAAAAAAACGACATTAATTATTGAACAACCCAATATTTTAAATAAATTTGACTTATAATTTGGTTTTACAGTATTTTTATTCTAGGCAAATAAAGTTTGCCCAACATTGCCCAGGCATAGTTTGAAAACATTTATAACATTTTAGGTAAAACTTGATTTTGATTACTTGAAAGTTGATTTCTTCTACAGTTTCAGTTGTTTGGTTATTCTTTAATATAACCCTTATAATTTCCAGAAGGTTCATGAAATTATGAATGTATATATCTTTCAGTTTTTCAATAAGAAAAAGATTTACTTATAGGAACATTGAAATTGTAAAGCTCTGATATTTTGTACTATATCTATTGAAAATTGATCATTTTACCAATATTCATTGTATTTTTTTCAAAAAGAATTTTTTTTAATTGGAAAATTATTTCATGCACTAATTTCATTTATTTCAAACTTCATATTTATTGAAATGTTAGATTATCAAACTAACTGAACTATAACTGATAAGAATTTGTAATTTCTATTTTTAGCACTCCAGTAGGATACTGACATGAACTTTATTAGTTGCAAAATACATTCAGTATATAAACACAAACATTTTCAGTTTATATGACCCTCATTAGCTGTGCATATACTATAAACTTATATAAGGTTTAATAACAAAAACATTAAAAATTAAACAGAAATAATTGAACAGATCAATATGAATTCTTCAGATTCAATTGAAAAATTCAAAAAATAATAAACATTTGTCTCATTGGCTACATTGCTTATACATCACAGTCAAAAGTAGTAAAGCTCAGAGGATGGCAGTCACTAAATGTACTTTGTATTAATAATATATAATGTGCTATTAACAAAATCATTGATGATAAAAAGTAAAAGATAAAAAATTAAAATAAATGTTTGTTATAATATAGTCCTATATAATGTCTTTAATGTACAGTGATATTTGTTGTTAAATTCTTATTTTTCTTGCATCATTTCAAAGCATTATTCATAGGTGTCAGATCTAATGGTTTACTACATGGCATCCCTTCTTCGTTTCATATATCTTTGTTACTTCTGCTATCTAGTTAAACATCTATAAAATAAGCACTTTTTGCAGTGCAGAACAATTTATTAAAACTTAACAGACGTTTTCAGCATATAGTCCTCATCAGGTTACAAAAAAATATAGAACAGAATGTCGTAACAGAAAATAAATAGAATGTTACAATGTTGCTATGGTTACAAAATAAATATAACTAAAAATTAAGATAAATATTAAAATAAATACAAAGTATTTAACCTTATAGATTAAAATTGATACAAACAATTAGAAAAAACATGGCCGGGAATTGAAACTAAAATTAGTGAAAAGCAGGTAACAGATTTTTGATAGCATACAACCATGCTGGGGAAAGCTGCTGTGCAAGCTTTTCATTTAGAATGCTTTCTATCCCCTGCCTTGTGATGATTTCTAGTGTTTCTGAAGTTGTAGCTTGGTTTTGTGTATTCAGCCGCCTAATGATTCTTGCTTGGTCCCAGCCTATTTGCAAATTATCAGAGAATGCTTCAACTGACAAAGCTGTCATTAATTTAATTTTAGATATATCTCTTTTATGTTCCATTATTCTTTGTTTTAGTGTTCATTTTGTTATGCTTATATATGCAGATTTTTGTTTTGTCCTGGCATTTTCTACCAGTATTTTATATACACCACTCCTTTGCACATCCTTTAAAGTGTCTTTATCATTTCTTACCAAATTAAATATAATCGGTGCTCTTTTATTGGCAATCTTCTTATTACGTTTCTTCACTATTTTGTTTATAAAATTAAATTTTTTCAAATTATATGGCACAGGTAAGTATCCTTCAGTTTGAGTCAAGTGACTGGCTGCATCATGCTGGTTTGTCTGTGTGTTGGTTAGGCATCTTTTTAATGAGCTCAGGATATTCTGCAAGAAGGATCTCTTGTAACCATGATTAATTCCTACTGAAATAATGTATTGCAATTCATTTTGAAGGTCATGTGGATCTGTGCAATACATTAATGCTCTTCTGTAAAAATATCTAAAAGTGGATTTTTTGTAGGAGATCGGATCCTGAGAACAGTTAGGAATTAAGACTGGTTTGTATGACTGTTTCCTATACACTCTCATCTGGAATTGCTAATTGTTAACAGTTATTAATATGTCTGAAGATTGAATACTGTTTAGGCTTTGTTGCTCTTGTCTTAAAGAAAGCCCATATGCTTCTAGCATGAAAGTATTAGCAAACTCATATAGCAGGGGTGGCCAATCTTCATGTCACTATGAGCCATTTAGGAGAATTTCAAATAATTGAGAGCCACAATCAGTTTTTTTTGGGTAATCTTAAAAATGGTTTCAAAAATTGTTTTTTATATGTTTCACATGCATTTATTTCATATAGATGCATATTACTTTCTACAATAAATGAACAAACTACAAATATATTATTTTTTAAAATTAAGTAGGTATTTGCTCCATATTACTATTGACTTTATATGTTATGGAGCCACATTGAAGGTACCAAAGAGCTGCATGTTACTCGCGAGCAGCAGTTTGGCTACCCGTCATATAGCTTAGTACTGTCTTTCCAAATTGCCATTATATCATCCACGAACCGGATGTAAAATTTTATAGCCAGTTGGAAAATTGGTAAAATACACTCTTCTACAGATCTAAGTAAAATTTCTGCCAATGGATCTGCCATAGGGCTTCCTATTGGTACTCCTACTATTTGTTGGTATACTTTACCCTTGAAGGTATAATAAGAACTACAGAAAATTAGGTGTGCTATATCCCTTAATAAACTGGCTATACTACACGCCTGTGGTACATTTTCCATCAAAATCCTGTAAAAGGCTAGGCATGTCAAAAAGGCTATGCTAGGCATTCTAAACTGAGGGCTGAATAAAGGCTATCAAAATCAAAAGTTGTAAGCCAGTCATCAACTTCCAGATTTATATTAGGCAGTTTCTTAAAATACTGAAGAATTTATCAAGATTGATCTGTTAGATTCTCCTAGTAATGCATTGCACCATTTTGCCAGAGTTTTTTCTAAATTATATGCAGGCGATGTCCTCTTTTCTACAATTGGCCTTGACGAGAGCGGGTCCTTATGGGTTTAATTATAGGCAAAAACCTAGAATACATTGGCCCATCTACTTTCTTAAATTTCCAACAATGTGGGAATGATTTATGCTCAGTAAGCTTGTTCACTTTAGCGATTAACCTAGATGTTGGGTCTTTGGTTAATTCCTTGGCATTAGTTTGCCAGATGTAAGTTTGAAGAAACTTATCATAAGTTTCCCTACTAAGGAGTACCATCTTCTTGGTCTTATCCTCTCTAGTTATTATGTAATTATTGCTATCCAACCAGGCTAAAGAAGGAAAGACTGAACTGGTAATATCTCAACAAAAAGCTAGTAGAAAGAACAATAAGTATGAAGTAAGTATGCACAAAATGCACACTCCTTACAATCTCCTACATCCTTGTTGGATATCTTAAACAACAACAGCACCTCTTAGAGAAAGTTCAGGATCTCCTATTTTAATTACACAATTTTCTAAAAGATCTATACTGAATAAGGTCATTTGGTGGAAGTGAAATTTTTACAGAACAAATGAAGATCAACTATTTACTCTCACATATATTCACTTCCTTTCATACATTCTTGATTGGCAGCTGATATCATATAAAATCATTGGCATGCTCAAAACCGTTATGTGAGTAAAAAGACAAGATTATTGGCTTTATTTTCTTAATGATGTCATCATATATCACATGACAATGTCCAGAACGATAAAATTATTTAAATTTACACTGAAATGATTGATTTATACATATATTTTTATGTTTATATATGCTTATTTGAAATATTATTTTGTCATTAGTTGTAGATAATTTTCCTTTGGAATATAAAATAAATAATAGTCATATAAAAAAAATACCATATGACTTATTCACTTGGTTTATTAACTTGAAAATGTACGCAAGGTCAAAAGTGAACCAAAAAATTAATAAATTGCTGTGGATTTTTAGGATACACTTAAAACATATGAGATGAAATTCTGCATATCTTAATTTTACCAATTTCATTGTAATTCAAGATTTATAAGCATATTATTGTGGTAATTTTTATAAAAAAATAAACAATGAAATTTTGCAATTTTTCTGGCCCCATAGAAAATGTAATCAAGCAAATCAGATCGAAATATTATGAAGTTATATACTGTATAGGTTTCTAATAATATATTATATATGATGAAGATGAAAAATGCCTTTATTGCAATAACTTAACTTATGGATAATTAGCATGGCAACAAAAATTGCATAAGTGATAATTTTAGAATTAAATAACAGGTAGAGTAATTATTAAATAAAAAGGTACTAAATAATAATAGAAAATTTAAAAATCATTAGCAATGAATAGATTAAAGATTATCATAAAATTACTTATAAGATTATAAAACAAACTGAAATAGTGTGCTTTATAAGTTAAAATAGTTAATGATAAATTATTCTATTTTATTTTTTAAAACTTTATATTTTAAGAATAGTGAGATTAAAAACTAAATACATATAGAATGAATAAATAAATATATAGAATAATACAGATAGAAACACAAGACATTAAAACATATCCTATTATATAAAGTCAAAAGAAAATTAAATTTTATTCTGAATTTAAATATAAAAACATACCTATTTCCTAATGAAGACCAACCAATAATTGAATTGCATGGGCATGCAAAAATAATTTCTCTATTATTTTCTTCAATTAATATTACAGTATCACATGATATTCCAAGAAAACAGTCCACCACAGCTGATTGTCCATGGTCTTCAATCTAAAATATTTAATAAAATGTAAAATTGATATAGAATGTTGTATTAGAGTTTATTCTTATTGGATTTACTTCATTAATTAAAAATAATAATAATTTATAGGAGAATGACTTTCTCCTTTCAACTGTTTCAGATTTTTGACAAAAGAATGTTTTCAATGATGACAAATATAAAATATATTTGTCATAATTGAAAAATAATATATATAATATATATTATACCCACATATATATATAATTAATTTTTTTTATTATTTCATATACTTTATGGGGCTATTTGAAAAATAAATTGCAAGCTGATGATCAGATGAATAAGCTGGACAAATATATCTTGATGGGGAACATCTGATCTATATTATTTTCAAGAACAACTGCTATATTACTATTTAATAACAAATGTTGTCTTTCAATTCACAGTTCTTTGAATAGTTTAAATAAAATTTTCAAAAACAAGCACTATAAAAATATATATGTATCTCAATCAATTGGAAAAGAAGTAATATATTTTCAGAAGTTTTCAAAAAGTTTATAATTACTTTGTAGCCAATGAAAAAATTTAATGACTGACAAAAATCTTTTTATAAATTATTATAATAATTCAATTAAATATACCAAAAATCAAATGTAAAAACTTTAAATGTTTTGGAATAAATTGATGACAGTAGATATTTTAATTTAGATAAGAATATCATCTCTCTTAGTGTGATACAGTAGATTCTTAATAAACCAGAGTAGTTGGGAAATTAATTTCCCTGGATAATATGCAAATTACTGAAAAAAATCAGAATTATATACAATATGTATTTAATATTAAAAAGTAAATTTCATACATACATACATACATACCATACATACATACATACATACATTCAAATATTCTATTATTTATTGAAAAAGGAAACAAGAAATTTATATATTTACAGCAAGAAATTATTTCAATATTTACAATTTTAATTTTATTCTAATTATGATCACCAATAATCAAAATTGGGATATTAAAAAAAATCTTTCAGATATTGCATCTATGATGATAACATTAATAATTAAATTTCTGGGTTGTGGGTTGTAGTTAGTTTGTGTGCATTTTGAGATTATAAAAACATGCTTGAGAATAATATGCTAAAGTTATACATTAATTTTTCATTAAGATTTTATATTGATATATATTATAAGATAATATTTAATATTTTCATTATCTAAGGAATATATATGTTCTATACAATATTCTTTAAACTCGTGAATAACAAATGCATTATAATCTGTCTTGTTTCTATCTCATTGAATCTCTGATGTATAATTGCTTTTAAAACTGCTAATAGGTTTAACTTACAAATAAAAAATAATTATAACTAATGAAAAATGTCTGTATTTTTGATGTTTAAAGCATTTGAGCAGGTTAGATTACTTATCTAGCAATTATAAACAGTCTTTTTTTTAAATAAAAACTTAATAAATTCTGTGCATTTGGAACGGTTTTTATGTAGATATAATGTTATTTCCAATGACTGTCAATAATGGAATATTATTTGTCCTGTTGGTATTATAAGCTTTCACTCAAGAGATATGATTATATGTTATTTTATAAGCAAATTGAGAAACTATTCTGATAATCACCTAATATTGTATGATGATAAATCTAATGGGCATTGTGAAAGTATTATTGATTGATTTATCCAACTGATGGAAAATAATAATTAAAATGTAATAATAGTATAAAAATTATCATGCTAATACAGTAAAACCTGTCAAGTTGGACACCCTCTATGTTGAACAACTTTTCCTGGAATCGGACAAAAGTCTATATTTACTATATGTCCAAACCTTTATAACCTGGACATCTCTCTATCTTGTATCTTGAACAACTATTTGTAATAAGATGGACACTTTTTGATTCTTCAAACAGTTTTAATCTCTCAGACTTTTTATATCTCGTGTTATGTCTAACTTTTAATTTTAGTGTTTCGTAAAATTTCAATATAGTACAGTAAAACCTGTCAAGTTGGACACCTCTCTATGTTGAACGACTTTTCCTGGAAAGCGTAAAACGGAGCAGCGTTAAGCGGGGTCTTACTGTACTATTAAACTTATATCACTTTGGCGCAGTTTTTCAAACCGTTCGATACTCCTACGCTGTCTGGCAGCGCGTTTGATATCAGTGCAGTGCAGAAGACTGCCGCCATCACAGTTCATATTTATGATCGGTCGTCGATGTTATTTTACCGTAATAACAAATAACAATTATCCCATTTTAGTTGAACTGAGAAAAATCAAACCAAAACTAGCAAAATTATAGCCAGAATATATTATTGCAATAAAATTAAAATACTTGGGCTATAATTGTTTGCCAGTGACTTATAAATCCATGGTTTACTTATTACTGTAAATACAAACACTGAGCATTGAGAAAAATATTGATTTAGTCATGCCTCGAGATGGTTATTGATGACTTATAAATCCATGGTTTACTTATTACTGTAAATACAAACACCTGAGCATTGTAGAAAAATCAAACCAAAACTAGTCAAATTATAGTCAGAATATTTTATTGCAATAAAATTAAAAGTATTTGGGCTATAATTAGCTAGTTTTACTAAATTATAGCCAGAATATTTTATTAGATCGGAAGAGCGTCGTGTAGATATTATTGCAATAAAATTAAAATACTTGGGCTATAATTGGTTAGTTTTGGTTTGGTTTATACTTTATTTTATTGCAATAAAATTAAAACTATTTGGGCTATAATTAGTTAGTTTTGGTACTTATAGACCTTGGTTTATATTTTATATTTTTTCTTTGAAAATTGTGTGCTGTTTCTTCTGTTGCTGTGATTAAGCTTTCCTTAGAGATCTTAAAAAACAATAAAAGAAAATCCAATAAACTGACATTAGACCAAAAGAAGAAAATTACTGATCATTTACTATTCTGGATGTAGTGAGATGGATTTTTGTTGCGTGACAAGAAGTTTCACAATTAACTATTCAGATATGTTTTAAAAAAACTGGGTTCCCTTACAGATTCATGAAGGAATACAAGAGGTTAATAACTTTGACCTAGGAGAAGAACTGAGTGCTCTTCCTGAGAATTATCATCATAAAATTTTAACTATTGTCTCTTCAATCTTGTCCATCATGAATATGAAATCACTGGCTGAATTATGAAATCTTTCCAATTAAATCACTAAGCACAGCCAGTGATTTAATTGAGATTAAATAAGTCTCTGTATGATTTGTAAAGATTAATAAGTCTCTGTATGAATTGAGCTGGATAGCTCAATTCATACAGAGACTTTGTTGGAATGATCATGAAACAGTTTTGGAATATGTAGAGAATTTGAACGATATGTATTTTCTAATAATGAACCAGCAATTGTTGAACTCCTATTTAGTAAATAAATAAAATTGAAAATGTGTGGATAAAGTGTAAATTAATTAAAAATAAATAAAATTGAAAATGTGTGGATAAAGTGTAAATTAAATAGAGGCAAACGCTACTTACAGACTTCTTTTCAAATAAATAGTTGTTATGTTGAAAGCACTAGGGCTTCAACAGTCTTCTTTTCAAATAAATAGTTCTCATGTTAACCATTGATACTGTAGTTTGTATTCGACATTTTTGAATTTCATTTAAAATAATAAATGTTTCCAATTTGAATTGAATAAAGGATCGCATTGACATGAAAATTTAGTGTATAGTATGTTTAAAAAAAATTTGATTTTATGAATCTCTCTAAGTTGGACTCTAAGTTGAACACATTTTGAAGGAACCAAATATGTCCAACATAGAGGTTTAACTTGAACACATTTTGAAGGAACCAAATGTGTCCAACTTAGACAAGTTTCAAAAAAATTTTGATTTTATGAATCTCTCTATGTTGGACACCTCTCTAAGTTGAACACTTTTGAAGGAACCAAAAATGTGTCCAACTTAGACAAGTTTCATTGTACAAGTGTTTTTCTTTTCTAGTTCAATAACTACCTTCAAATAATAAATAAATTCCTTATTTCCCCTATAATAGATTAGCGGGTAAATAAATATATATAAGTTATATAAAACGTAAGCACAAACTTATGAATTAAACTTTGCACGTTTTATTATACTTTTTAATCGAGACACGTTTTACTCTACTTTCTGATACTAATTTTATAATAACGCGAGTTACAACTAATCAGTTTACGTTCGGTGTTTATATTAATTGTAAGAATCGATATTATTTTCGCGTTTAATGCCGTTATACAATATATTTTATTCTTGGCATAAAATAATGTCACGCACGGCTATAAGACTAATAACCAATGTTTTAAACGTCAAAAATGCTAAATTACACTAAAGAAAAAATAAAAAATGGTAAAACATTTTATCAAAATTTATCAAACATCTCACCATTTAATTTTATTAATAAAACATATTCATTCGAAAGTACAGGTATAGTACGATAATATAAAAAATAGGAATTAAAATATATCATTTAGACAACAAATTATTATGATATATTGCGATTGGTAAAAGAAGAACATAATGCGATGACAAACCAAGTTTACTTTTTTCAGTTTTGCGCATAAAAATAATACTACATTATTTACGAATCGTGCGTATTCGTAAATAATGTAAAAATATTTTATTTTTAAAATCAGATAGTTTTACTAGATTATAAAATAGAGAAAAATCTAAGAAATTATTTAGATTTATAAATCCGGTCACGAAAAGAAACGATGTATCAATGACACTTCTATGGTTTAATCACGTCTACAGAAATGACGTCTGCTAGTCGAAACATATACGTTCTTATAATAAATGATTCTTACAGTAAGATAATCCTACAACAGTGATACGCTCGAGAATCGTGCGAAAGATTTTATATTTAGCCAACGTTATCGAAAATACAGATATTCCTCCTATAACACGTCTTCCTACCACACGGTTTCGCTCTAACACCATTTGAAAATTGCGGAAACCCTCATATTGCCCGGTATTTCTACCACACGGTTTTGACATAACACATTTAGAAAATTACATTTACTCTCCCGCAACACACAACATTTTCATTAATTTCTGTAAATCCACATTATAGACACACAATACACAAACACAAAATGCAATCATTGAGAATTACTTGGCTAAAAACTGACATAAATGCAATTTCGCTAGTTGGCCACGAGAGGGACGATAGGCAGTTTATTTTCGATTTCAAATCGAAATCGAAAATAGACTTGACGACCATTGAGTATTTTGTGTTTTGAAATGTTCAGTTTTTGGATAAAAAATAAGTTTTTATTCTTCACTAGAGGAATGTGAAAGAGCAGAAAAACTTTTTTATTCATAAATATTTTTGGGTATCTACTAAGGAACGATTGTTTTCTAGCGGGTCAGATCACAGATTTTGTAAAGAAAGTGGAAGGTACACCAACTTTAAATGCAGAAAAATGTTCAGAAAGTGAAGTTGATATTGTTAAAAAAATGTTCTCGTTTTAAAGAAACAGTGGTAAGGAAGATATAATTATCAAATGAATATTATATAGCAGTGGTTCTCAATCTTTTTTCTGTTGAGGAACACATTTTAAAAATTGGCGGCACATCTAAATATTTTAAAAAATAATTTAGATTTAACAACGAATTTTCATTAAGAGATTATTATATTTATTCTTATTTATTGCATTCGGATTACAGACATACTCGTACAAGGGATCATTAAATGGCGGCTCTTATTAAGTTATAGCGTCACCCGCGGATTTTGACTCTTTTTAGAGAAACTATAATTTTAATTTAATTTTTATTCCTTAATTTTTTTTGCCACCTGCGGATTTTGTGATTTTAGAGAAACTATAATTTTAATTTAATTTTTATTCCTTAATTTTTAAATTTCGGATAACAACATAAAAAACTTTAGGATGTCGCAGAAATTCGAGGCTTAGATTTTTCTAACGATGCCCTATTTATAGGAACGGTACAGTGGTTCGACTGCAAAAGGGATATCTAGCCAACCACGTTTTATATATACTGTACTAGAAATTTCCCGCTCATATAAATGAGCGGAAATATAATCTTATAATACTGTATATAATGACGAAAAACACCTTCAAATTCGTGTAAGGAATCCGTCGATGAGGGAATAGTAAATTGGCATCCATTATTATGTTACAGCGCCATCTGCGAATTCTGTCTTTTTTAGAGAACTACAATTTCAATGTAATTTTTATTCTTTAATTTTTAAATTATTAATAACAGCAAATAATTTTCGCTGTCGCAGACATCCAAAAGTTAAAACTTTCTAAATATACTGTATTTATAGAAATTGGTACAGTAGTTCAACCGAAAAAAGGACATCCAGTCAGCCAGCCAGCAACGTTTGACTATTAATATATATGATGATATTTGCTCATAAATGAGCGGATAAGACCTTTCAAAATCCACAGCGATCTTGGAATATCATTGGAAAAATTTTTTGAAAACATAGGAATCATTAGATGGGGGTTATTATTAAGTTACTGTGCCACTTTTGCAGTTTGTTTTTTAGAATTACAATTTTAATTTAATATTTTTCCTTAATTTTTAAATTATTAATAATCGTCAGCGCGATGATGACATCGTAATGAAGTAATAATATAAAACATTAATAAATAGTGATGTTACAGATGCTGAAATAAAATGTACCTCGCGATTACGTTATCCTGGTATGTATGCTGGCTAAATTAACGTTAAAATTGGACACAAAATAAATGGAATGTATTTCGCATCGTTTATGACAGTCCTCCAAGCAGTCCCCTATGTGACCCCATCATGGCACGACAAAACTGATATATCGTGACGTCATGTTAGTGTAATAATATTTGACGTCATCATCGCTGCGACATGACGTTATCGTGACAGATATCGGTGGTGTTAAGAAATCAGTTAAGCTATATGTTATCCCTACGTTGCTACACTTAGCTCCATCTATTGGCAATAATATAAACTACAATTTTTATTTCTTAATTTTTAAATTATTAATAACGACAAATAATTTTAACTGTCGTAGACATCCGAAAGTTAGACCTTTCTAACGATACCATATGTATAGAAATCGGTATAGTGGTTCGACGGAGAAAGGGACACCCAGCCAGCAGCCAGCCACGTTTGACTATTAATATATGTGATGATTCATACAGTTATATACTTACATGCAATTCATTCTTGATTTTTCGCGGCACACAGTGAATAGTTTGACGGCACACTAACAGTGATTGAGAACCACTGTTATATAGGCTGTATACTGTTTCTTTCCTATAATTTTACGTATATTATTTTTTAGGGTCTTACGCATATATTTCTTTTTTCTTTATGTTTGGTATTATTAATATTCTTAATAAAAATTAAATTTCTTATGTGAAATTAAAGAAAATAATTTATTTTTAATTAGTTTTGGAAAATAACTCTCCTTTTTGTATTGGTTTCGGGACTCATATAACACGGTTTCACACCACACGATGTTTTTTAGGAACCTATCTACCGTGCTATAGGAGGGATACCTGTACTTCTCGAGTGTTTCCGAATTTTATTACTAATTGACTCTATATGTGTATTAGCTATGAACCGGTCAAAAATGTCGGATTATTACAATTATATTTAAATAATTAAAAAGTATTGTATTTTCGTAAAAGATCATTTATCGAATTTCTTGTAATTTATTAGGATATCGATAAAAATTATACCGGATATATTAAAAACTTGGCTACGAATAAAAGTTTGCCTAATAAATTTTCATCAAATTTAATGAATTTGCCATTAAAAATATAAAAGAATTATTCAAAAGCATAAAATAAGAAGAGCGGAAGAATAATTTTCTTCATCGGAATTAAATAAAATATTTATGGCGGAGAATTTTTATCTTTATAAAAATCGGCATAAATGAAATCTAATGAAATTTTGAAAATGCGTCACCAACTCTACGTATTTAATTAGCTTTATACATATTTCGTGTAACAAAAGTATTTTCCAAAAAATAAAAATTACTGTATAAGATTTTTATTAAATTCTAGATTTGTAATTAATATTTAAAATTATAATTACAATATTAATGATCATAATAATAATTATCTAAGCACCGATAACCAAGAAGGAATAATAATAATTATTGGTCGAAAAAAATTAATTGAAATATTATATACGACGATCACATAATTGTTCGGTTGCGGGCCAATTTTGCTATTTTTTATTATTGGTGCTTGTTAAAATTAATAAACATAAAATATTCAGAAATTAGCCATTTTTACAATGGCGGTTTTCTTCATCCGTAGCTGTTAGTTACATTCCGTATTATCAAAAAGAAGTTTCTACATAACTGGCGGAAAGTTTCTCGATTTATGAAGTTAACTAAAAAATGATATAGTCGGGAGTTTTATAAGATGGTAAAAGTAGGTGAAAACTGTATTTGAAGAGAAAATAATATATTATAAAGAATGAAGAATGACAGCGAGTTAGCGCCTCGTCGATTCCAGAAGAAACCGTTATAGTTAAAAATGAGATAATATACGAAATAATAAGTACGCCAATGGCTGACCAGTCAAAGTTATTTAATAATTAAACATCAAACTGTCAGTTTTTAGTGTAAAATTTACATAATTTTCGAAAATTTCATTTAACAATATATTGGCCAAGAAGCGTACACCAGTTACACGCGTTGATTTATCTTAGCGTAACGTTAAAGAGTCGATGGTCGATCATCTTAATACGCTTTAGCTATATCTTTGTATGGAAAATATTCCGCCATCTGGTATTTACCACTCAATTTTTACTAAAAATGAATAATAAATTTCCTATTATATTCAATAGGTTTGTTAAATAACAAATGGTGCCCATAGAATTTATTTTAAAAGCATTCTGGCCTACATATAATTTGGCACGCCAAAGCGTACAACTAAATGTTTGGCAGAAAGTTGAAAACATTGTGTGCCAGCACCGGAGTATTTAACCGTATCTATTAATAATTACTAATTTGGCCCCCTATGGATAAGGGGTTAGAATATGCCCACCGTCTGATCCCGCGTGGACTAAAAGGCTCCTAAAGGGGTCATCTCGTACCATTCGGTGGTTGTCGCGTCCGTCACTCGGGTCCCACTCGCGGGTCCCTATACGGAACCGGGACTGCTGGCGGTGCCCAAATCCGTCCCTAGGGTCAGCGATGGGACCTCATACAGATACCTGATCGTCTCGAACCATATACTCGTCACAACCTCGTATTCGGAGGAAAAAGCCCAGCTAGAACTTCCATATTATTAAAAAAAGAAAAAAAATTGCTAATTTGGTTTTTATCCGTGTCTATAGTAGTTTTAAAAAAGTTATATATTTTCCCTAAAATTCTCTTTAAAAATTGAACAATGGTGAAAAACTCCTCCGCACTTATCGAAATTCTAAAATTATCTAAATATAGTTTCGAATAACATTTAATCTACAGGGTGGAAGGGAATTAACTCCCTATTGAAAATTGTTTATAACTTTTTAATACTTAATCAATTTTCATGGAACAAAAAGCATTCTGTTCCATGAAAATTGGTTAAATATTAAAAAAGTTATAAACAATTTTCAATAGGGAGTTAATTTCCGCCCACCCTGTAGAAACGAATGCATTATATTAATGTAAACAAAATTCTGATACTCCATCAGCGACGGACTGGCCATAAGGGCGTTCTGGCAAATGCTAGAAGGGCCGGTGCAGTCCTAACAATATGGGCCGGCAACAGTGCGGATTAAGCTAGTTTGGAGTCTGTAGCGTATGTTAAGAAAGGGGCCCTATATTAAAAAAACAATAAAATAACCCAAATATATTTGAACACATACATTTTTAATTTGCATAGTAATTATCATTATCAAAAATAACAACAGTCAACATTAAACATTAATTTTTCTACATTTAGCATGAGGAAATTTGTTGATGATATAGGATGTAACCATTACACGCAGAAGTTTATGTTCGGAGTCACACTAAGTCACTTTCTTACGCTCTTTCTCTCACAGTTTCGTGATACCAAATGAAAAGGCGCTAAATATGGCATAAATCACCAGATCATTGGTTTAACGCTCGTATTGGAAGACGACCAAAAATTATGTACATATTTATTGGCGCGGGGCCCGTAGCAAACGCTACTTTCGCTACTACGTTGATCCGGCAGCCGACCAACCGATTTTTTATATCACTTTCAATATAATCGGGACATTTGGCCGTACGATATAGAAAAAAAAATAAAGACAGGGGTATTTCAAAAATATTTATTTAATATATATTAGAGATACTGTATGTCGTGGCCAGGACATTAAGATGTAAAATAAAGATAAGAATATATATATTTTTTGAAATATTCTTGTCTTTGTTTTTTCTATATCTTACAGCGAAATGTCCTGGCCACCATATATCCGCGCGGCCAATTGTCCTAATAGTGGGTCGCTATAGGTGGGCCACTGTCAGGATAATGCCGAAACCGTAAATATCGGTTACAGAGTAACCGATATTTACGTCCAGTCCGCCCGTCTACTCCGTAAACATCGAATACAAATTTAGAGAAAAATTATCAAACATTACAGAATAAGAAATTAAATTTTGAAAAAAAAAAGAAATTGAAGTCAATAGAAAAGATTAAAAAATGAAACGGATAATTGTGGAGTTAAAGGAATAACCTATGTCGTAAACTAAACATTCCTTCGCTTTAGTTAACTTATCAATCTGATGAGAATAAAAGACAAAGTTGTTATTTGGATTTCGGCAAATTTTATGTTTTCATATAAAAAGATTCTAAACATTTAATTTATTAATAAAAATGATTCAATTTAGTATTGTTGACATCTAAAACTTATCTATTTGTTAATTTTTATACTAAATATCGAAAAACTAGGTCAACTAGTGTAAATATAAAATTTTTTTCGAAAATTTTATTATTTATCGAAATATAGTTTGCTTTATGAAATTTAAGATGAAAGATTTATTAAGTTCGTCTATACAGTACGGTCACGCTTATCAAATCGAACATGTAGCTTTAATCTAAATAAATACGTTAGGTGTTTTTATTTAAATAAATTACTAATCAGACTTTCGAGCTGGAACTATTAATGAAAATAAAATGTCATTAGTTCAGTTCCATTATTAATTATAGAAATTTGGGAAGCTATCGAGTTATCTTCTGAAATTTTGACCATAACGCTATTAATAACAAATCAGGAAAGTTCTTATTTACATAGGTACGGATAAGTAGGCAATATTAAGAATCACTTAGTAAATTGAATAAAAATTCTTCTTATCACACAAAAATTGCCAATCGTAAAATATAACAATTCATTTTATACGAAATAAATTAAGAACCGAGGAAGATAATCAATTTTTGAATGGCGCAATTACCCAGAATAATTGAAACATTTGTATGTAGTTGTATTTTTTCACACGGGATGGCGCCCGTATTCCGATTAAACACGAGTATGAAGTCGACACCTCCGCACGCTACTAAATATTCCTCATTTGGCCAGACTCTCGTGTTCGTAAGTATCGCGGTCCGGAATGATGGTCGGTCGTATTACCGAGCCAAGATCGACATCGAATCGCTAGACTGACAGGCGCGCTGGTCGGTGATTCCGATGGATCAGGTGGTGGCGCTGTCGTAGAGGGCTAACATCCTGCACGTGCCTGTCTGTGTCGATCGCTTCGAAGCACACAACATATAGCAAATGTGAACTCGCACTCGATTAAGGATGCCGGTCAGAAGAGGACACGTCGCACCACACAACACTTTCATCGATACTATTATTAGAAAATTCGACAATTTAAGTAAGTATTCCTTTATATTGGAAAATTCTTTGTTGATAGTGTGTGTTTACTTGGTTGCTACGATACGAATGCCGTCCTGGCAATTTACCTCGTAACGATTTTCAACAATTTCCAGATGCATTGTTCACTGTCCTCCATACGGTATATTTTTCTTTTTTTACCAGATGGCGGTGAAGTAGGTCGAATTTTTATAATTAACCGCAATATTTTTTTGCATATTTTACGTTTCTGGTGTGATTATTATTTTGATTTAGGATCTCGCGCAGCTTTGAATCTTTGTTTATAGAGTAAACTAAAGAATGTCGTAACGCAGGTGACGCGAGACATTGCGGCGATTGTGATCCAGTCGAACACGTGACCGACTCGGCATCCATCCAACATTTCACTACTCGAAACCAATTTTAAACATAGTTGGTAGGCAACCAGCTCTTATTGTTCTGCATTATAGAATCTGCCTAGCCGGATCACAAATGCACGATAGTTGCCGTTCTGAGACTAAAATTAGTATTCCGCATTCGAACCTACTTCTTCTTTGGTTCCTAGTGAGCTTTGGCCAGTATTTTAAATAATATCCGCTTCACATTCCAAACAAACCATCATCATAATCATTTCGATTTTTTTTTTATAAATAACTTTTTATGGTAATTTATATTGAAAACGACAGTTAAAAATATATTTAAATTTCGTTTTCAGTGTTGGAAAATACCTAAAAATTTAGAACATACTGTGCGTGTGATTAATACGGAAATTTGCGTGGAAATCGACATATTAACACGGGCCTACATATTTAAAAGTAATTGTTTTCGGAACTATATCTGATGCTAAGAAATTGTTTTCGAAAATAATATCACTTTATAATGAATTAACTGCGAAAACCAACGGGTGTTCGCACTTAGGTAAGTAATTTGGTGCTCGTTATCCGCATTAATAATAGTGCTATTTCACTTTTACTGGCCACATTAATGGGATCGATTTATATGTTGTTCGATAACTATTAATCGTAATACGATAAATCGATGATCGATAGTTCGAATGTGCGTATAGGAAGGAAATATTGGTCGAGATCCGCTAACAATTCCATGTTCTTAGTTGAACAAGTGGGCGTGCCAGAAATGGAATGCACACACACACACACACTCTTTTGGCGCGTTGTCACGGTAACAGTCTCGACACGGCGTGTTAATACCTTCCAGAATTGTTCCGTGTTAAAATTTTTCTCGTGTCTCGCGGTATGACGTATTTTTAAATCCAGAAACAAAACGCTTTTCCAAAGTTGTTTTAGATTATTTTTCTGATATAATTATTTTAATTATCGTAAATGAGACTGATCGTGTTTAAAAAAACGATCTCTATATATAATTATGTTGGAAAAGAGCTTTTCCTTATCCCATTATTCATTATTCGATCAATTAATTAATAATAGGGAAGAGATTTATCCGGTTAATTCATCAATTTGAAAATATGTTAAAATTCGCATGAGTTTTTAATATTATACAGACTTCACTTATACTGACAAAATTTGAAAAATGAACTTTTTTTTCTTTTTTCTTCGAGTGAATCTATCGAAGAAGGGAACCGCCCTAATTTCAATGAAATTATAAATTTATTGTCTGGAATGCACATGTCTCGATGAATACTTTACAACTGATGTTCTTTTTTATTTTCCAAGTTCTTAACTCTTGGCTTTTATCGTCACCTCTTTATAGCGAGAACATTAAACTACGTTTCTTATACTGTTGGAGCTACCGAAGAAGTTTTCTGTTTTTTTTATGCACTCGAGTCGTAAATTGTAAAATTTTTAATAGTTAAAAAAGTCGTTTTTAATGCGGAATAAGGATTGGACCAAACAACTATCGTGTCAGTATTTATCGCGTTTCTTTAACCGATCATTTAGAGAAACAAATATTCTTTTCCATTATATCGATTCTGACGTTTGTTTTGTACGCATTCGGACTAACTGTTGCGCTTATTCGTTCCAAAACAAACAAATATTTCCGTTAGACATTTTTGTTCATCAACTTTAATTAAAACGGTTTACAATATCTTCAAAAGAATAACATTTATAGGAATTTCGTTCTACCTACGGATATACACTATATTCTCCATTCTATATATATCGATATATTTATATGCCGATAGCGATAAACTCGAATTTATCTGTTTCTACTATATATAGTCTAAGTAAACGAATGTATTCATATTGGCTTAAATAGACAGCATGTAGTATATGCAAATTTGATTTTTTAATATTTATAATAGATTATAAACAAATTATAACTTATAGGTAGATTTTTTTAATAAAATGTAAGAGGTATATATTATTTTAAATGTGAAAAACTCTGTTTTTTCTTTTAATCTATAAAAACAGTTCCTTTATATAGCCTATAGTTAAATACAATATAATCCGCTTAGTAATTTCTGAACAACGTAAAAACAAAGCGATAGCCATAAAATTTCTTAAATTTAATTATTCAGTTATAAAATTTCTGAACAAGTCCAGATATTCAAAAAATAACTCATTTTTAATTCATTAAAATTCCACGATAACTGAATTTTAAAGTTAGGATAATTTATATCCATCAATATTTATTGTTTGAATAACATGTTTAGTAGGTTAAGACTCGCTGAAAACCAAACTTCTGATGGATATTTCGGGATTCTCCTTATGGCCCAAAATATTGTGTAGGCGGATACAAAAATTGACTCTCTTCTTTTTGTTTTGTTTTTTAAGCACGTCATTCGGATCCAGTTTAAATTGTCATCTATTGTAAGCATTCTACTTTTAAATAACATCTGCCATCGAAGTATAATGTATTAAATCATTTATAAAATATAAAATAATGAATCATTCGAATTAATTAATTTTACCATAAATTTTTAGATATTTTTTACTGCTTTTAATTTATGTAAAAAATGAAAAAGCTTATGAACAATTACTGTATATTAACACAGATCTAATTGTACTGTTTACACAAATGAATTATTTTAATAATAAAAATAATTCAAATTCTCTAGCGAGTAACTGTACATTGTATATAAATAAATACAGTATATAGTATATATATATACATACACACACACATGCAGTTTTTATTTTTATGTAAGAATATAAGTTTTCATATTCTCCAATATCGCGTAGCAAAATCGTTAGAAGTGAGATAAATGTTTGTTTTTCGTCATCGCCGAAATAAAGAAACGAAAAAAAAAAAAAACGCGTAAAATTGAATACAAAAATCTAGTTGGCTTTATTATTTACTAGAGATCCCTATAATTCGGTTAGCATCGAAAGAAAGTATATAAAATTAATTACTTCTTTAAAATTTACTTACTTTCTCTAGTAAAGTGGTTCTCAACCTTTTTTCTGTTGAGGAACACATTTTAATATTTTAATTTGGCGGCACACCTAAATATTTTAAATAACAATTTAGATTTAACAACGATTCTGTTGAGGAACACTTTTTAATATTTTAAAATTTGGCGGCACCTAAATATTTTAAACCACACCTAAATATTTTAAATAATAATTTAGATTTAACAACGAATTTTAATTAACACATTATTGTATTTATTCTTATTTATTACATTCAGATTACAGAAATACTCGTATTTATTCTTATTACATTCAAATTAAAGACATACTCGTATACGGGGATCATTAAATGGCGGCCCTTATTAAGTTACAGCGCCACCTGCGGATTTTATCATGGAATCATTAACTGTTGGCCCTTATTAAGTTATAGCGCCACCTGTGGATTTTGTCTTTTTTGAGAAACTATAATTTTAATTTAATTTTTAATTCCTTAATTTTTAAATTATGAATAACGACAAAAAAAATTTTTTTTGGTTGTCGCAGAAATTCCAGGATTAGATTTTTCTAACGATACCCTATTTATAGGAATCGGTAGGACTGCAAAAGAAATATCTAGCCAACCATGTTTTGCTATTTACATATATGATACATACATACAATTCATTCTTAATTTTTCGCGGTACAGTGGCTGAGAATCACTGCTCTAGTAGATAAAAAATATATATATATTTAGGCCTATAGTTATCTAAAACGGATAAAACAACTCATTAAAAATTAAAAAAAAAAAAATTTAATTTTGATTTTCAGTACTTTCTAATGTAGAAATTGGATTGAATTCGGTGTTCTTTCATTACTGACAATGGATAAATAGAAGAAACGACAACATAAAACACGGTTAGAAGATAATAATAACGGTAGTGATTTTGTCGTATCTTTGATATTAAAGTTACTAAACTGAACAAAAATCTGATACCGTTCTGCAAGAGAAAAACCGTGTGTGTGACCTTTCGAAAAAATTCGCGATACGGAGAGAGAAAGAGAGAACGCAAATAAGTGGGAAGTACGTTAGATTGATCCTCACAAAAGCTCGCGTTGTCATTCAAAATCAATATGTTCATCAAAAAAAAAAAAAAAAAAAAAAAAAAAAAAAAAAAAAAAAAAAAAAAAAAAAAAAAAAAAAAAAAAAAAAAAGAAATATCGTTCACTATCTAAAAACTTCATTTCGTTGGTAAATGTTTGCTTAGGAATTTCGGTTATTCTGGGAGATGTGCATTTAACTATACCGACTTTACTGTATTTTTTTTTTTTTTTTGTGCGTTTAAGGTTACGTTTTCACTCTTACAGTATCGCATTCAGTGATTTGTAAACTTGTCAATAGCACTTGGTCCCCATTTCCACAATCGTTTACTTGGATCTGCACTTCTTTACGACTATCTGCAAAGCCATAAATAGATTGGGACTGCGTGAAAATAGCTTCATCTATTCTATCTTTCGCTCGAATTCGTGATTAACGCATCCGAGTCGTCTCTATATTTATATATATATGTGTGTGTGTGTGTAAGCAAAACATAAATTCCCTCCAAAAAAAAATCTTATAAAAATGTAAATCTGGCATTCGATTAACGTTTTAAAAAGATTAATCGATTAAATCATTCGAATTTTAAACTTTTCCAGAGTTAAAACATTGAATGTTTAATGTAATTCCGTTCAATTACAATATCTGCGAGACAGAAAATGTGTAAGCAAAACATAAATTTCCCCCCAAAAAAATCTTATAAAAATGTAAATCTAGCATTCGATTAACGTTTTAAAAAGATTAATCGATTAAATCGTTCGAATTTTAAACTTTTCCAGAATTTAAAACATTGAATGTTTAATGTAATTCCGTTCAATTACAATATCTGCGAGAGAGAAAATGGTTGCTTCCAATTAGTAACTTCTTAATTACATTTATAAATAGCCTCGAGAAAACTGATGAAATTAGACGACGTTTAAAAACAAATATCAAAAATTTTTTCCTCTTAACAATTTTAAGAAAATTATTACGCATAAAATCTATATATATTTATATAAAACCTTGAGTTGTCAGTTCTTCAGGGAGAAAACGACAGAATGTCTTTGTTAAAAATTGAAAAGAGTATTATTGACAATAGATGAACGAAAAAAAGTTGCAGTTGTATAAATATTTAAACCCTCTCCATCAATAATATATGCTCTGATCTAGTAACTTTACTTAGGATTTATTTTTATATATATAAATAGAAAAATTAATTTTTATCAGATGTATATACTACTATAAACAGCAAAATGTTTTAAAATTGAAAACCGTAAATTTTAATAAGCGTATAGCGATTTTCTGTAACGAATCGTGAAGATATGGCGACGTGGAGTGTACCAAACAGAAAATTAAACGTCAACTGGTGACAACTGTGTCAATAGCAGAGAGAAGTTATCAATAAAACCTATATTAAGACGTATCTATTGCTCGAAATTATAAAAATAAATATCTTTCGCCGGATAAATTTATTTTCTCTATGCAGGAAGATAACTTTTATAACACAAATATGTCTTTATACTGTTATTTTCACATAAAAAGTGAGGTTAACAGTTATGCAAACAGAACAGGGTGCTAATTAGAAGATATTGAACAATTTCGGAAATTTTGGAGATTTTTTTAAAGCATTTCCTATAGTAAAATCCCTCGGAAATCCTTCATCAATTGACCCTTATGAGATTCACTTTAATAATGGTGTTAGTATCATCAGAATTAATCTGGTGCATAATAATAATTAAAATTATCTTAAATGTCGGAAATTTTGGAGATTTTTTAAAGCATTTTCTACAGTAAAATCCCCCAGAAACCTTTATCAATTAACCCTTATGAGGTTCACTTTAATAATGGTGTTAGTATCATCAGGATTAATCTGGTGCATATAATTAAAATTATTAAAATTTTCTATAAATCACACGCGTTTATTGTTAAACAAACATTATTATATTATAATTTTTAACGCATTAATTTTCAGAAAGTTTTAATTAATGTTTTCTTCGGAGAATTAACCGAATTTTATAATAAAATATATATATATATATTTAAATTCCCACAGAAGCATAATTCATTTTTAACTATACACTGACAAGTTTATTGATAACGCTTTTGAATGATAGTCACTCTCGAATCGAAAAATAGAGATTTTGTGTGAAAAGTCATCTGCCACACTTCTTTATAGACTAGAAACATTAAAAAGAAAAAAAAAAGAAATTATATGTATAAACGCGCTAGAAGCCATAACGATCGAGGTAATAAAAAATTCGCATATTTTCAAACCTTAAAAAAAATTGAAGTTTCTTTACCACTTTTCATTTTAGAATATTTTCAGGTGAATATATATAAATATTTTATACAAACTAAAAATCAAATAAATTATTTTCGTTGAATAAATAGAATTTTTATGTAAAATTTTGACTAAACTTTAGGAAAAAAATATATGAAGTGTATATATATATATACAGCACAAAGCGACTATATTAAAGTGGTTACACATCTGTTTTCATTTCGAAACGTGTTTACTATTTATAGAAATTATCATATAAAATTGAGTTATTTCAATTAAATTTACTTATATTTTATTCAAAATAGGTTGTTTTTTCTTTAGAGAATCTTAAAAATTACACACAACCGCTTTATGACTTTATTTTGATACGTTTACCCCAGAAAAATCCATTAAGCGCCTTTATATCGGCTCCACTGCATAATACCTTTACGATAGGAAAAGCAACCTTTACAGGGAAAAATTTTCTAAATATCGAAAGTATAACAATTCTTTTAACAAGTTTATAAATGCAAGCAAAAATGGCTTTAAAAATGAGAACAAAACTCGTTAAACGAAGAAATATCTCTTCACGAAATTTTTGCGTTTCTTTTTTTCTTTATAGTTCACGAAATTTCTGCATTTAATTTCGCATTGAAGCTATTTAAAGACTATAAATAGTAACGTCTGTGCAGTTATTTTTAGTAACTGCTCCGTAGCACGCAATAACATATTCTTTCATCATCTCTCGAGTTTTGAGTGAATTTACGTTGGAGAATTATTCTTAGTGATTTAACTAGATTTATCGATCGTTATGCAAACTAAATATTTTAGGAAAGTCTTCCTAAAAGAGAAAGAAAAGCTTGTTAAATATTAAAAACGGTCGGAATTTCTTCACTTGTTTACAATTTTAATAATATCTTAGAAACGTTTCTGGATGTTGAGACATATCGTCGCATCTTCCGAACGCAAGTTTTTATTATTTTTTTTTCTCTTATAAATCAGGAGTTTTGCCTTAATCTTATTGCAATATTGCGTGATAAATTTATCATCGATTTATGTGTATTCCCAGAAAGTAGATATATTGGCTATAAAATATCCATTGTAAATGCAATAAGTGGTTAGGAAAAAAATTTCCAATAATAGAAACGCGAATCGAGATAATGATCTAATTTTAAACTCGATTTATTAGAAGCAAAACCCCGTTTTGCTGCTGCAGTATATATATATATATATGATGATATACCAAACACGTACAAGGAAAATTGTTGGAATGTGTCCAGACATGTGCCTGAGATACTGCTAGGGTATTAATGATGCGAAAGGCATCCGGTCAAGAAAAGTGAAACTATTCCATTAATTCTGACCATCTAGTTGTAAGAGATAACGTTGGGAAGAAGGAAAAAAATAAGTAAAGTCTAACTAGAATCCTACATTTTATATATGCAACAGAAAGAAAAAAAAATTAAGCGGAATTAACGATATAAATAATTTCTGTAGAGAGTTGTGCCCTTTTAAAACATTTCGCCACCAATCTCTCTTGCGTTGCAGTGAAGCCAATATGCTGTCTCTCAGGCGTTGATATTGGTTTTCTGCAATTCGATAGCTTTTTATTTATATACGATTCGATTACTTTATAGAACGATCTCTCACAAACAGAACAAAAATAATCAAAAACAAAACAAGATATTTTCCCACATATATATTTTCCTTTTATTTCCCCCTTCTCTCTCTGTCATGAAGCTTAGATGACAACTGCACACGGAAAAGACTAATTTCTACTTCCTCCCATTCTGTTTATAATTCTTTTCGGTCTGAAAACATTTTTTTATTATTATTTTATAGCATTTTCTATCGACATAAACGCAATGCGACTGTACACACACATATATTTTCCTCCTACTCCTTAAAAATAAAATCCTTAGCGTATAATACGCCCGCATCTTTTCTCTTCTAAAAATTAAATTATTCTGCATCCCATACGTACTTTTATGGAAAAATGAATGAATAAATGAATAAAAAACTGGACTTGTAGTAATTTTAAATATTAAACACCGAGCTAGTCTGGAGCTAATCAAGCTATTTTCTTTTACATCACGTATAACATATAACGTAACCCGAATTTACATTTTTTCCCCTTTTCTCCTTCTTCTTTTAGAAGAAACAGTGAGTAAACAAGATTTATAAACTATCAGAAACTTAATTATCAAACCGAAAGAAGAATTATGACATGTTAAACGATACTTCAAGTTTTATTAAGTACGTTTAAGTAATGGCAACTGCTAATCATCCCTTTAATTGTGTTCGCTCGACTTAAAAAAATAAGAAGCCGTTTCTTTAATTAATTAATTTGCTTTTCTTCCCGTAAAGATTTTTATTTAAACCTTATAAAAAAATATGGGCATTAAAAAAAAAAAACCGCTATAATGCGCGCTACGCGATAGATCCGACGAAAAATTTTTCGCTATTTAAAATGGATGCCAAAATATGGGCATTAAAAAAAACCACTATAATGCGCGCTACGCGATAGATCCGACGAAAAATTTTTCGCTATTTAAAATGGATGCTGTTTAGTCATCGCCGCAGCGAAATTATTCTTATTTATTCAATTTTAGTTTGCGTTAATGGCCAAATTACATAAAATAGCATTTGTTAATTTGTTTCTAATACGATTATGCTAAAAATTTAATTCAGAATACACAATTTTCACGTTTGTTAATTTGTTTCTAATACGATTATGCTAAAAATTTAATTCAGAATACACAATTTTCTCCTCTTTAATATGACAGAATCGTTTCGTCGAGTTCGATTTTAAAAGATTTTTATTTAGTTACGGTGTCGAGTTAATCCGTTAAAGTTTGGTAAGATTAGTCGAGTGTAATTATCCGAGAATATCCAGAAAACGTATGGATGTACTTTATTATCACTACAGATAAGGATTTCGGGGTCAGTCGATACAACAGAACCTCGTCTTACACACGAGAACAACATCCTTTTCCGGATAAACTCCTCGCTTATATATATATATAGATATATATAGTTGGCTACAGACAGTCAATGATACTGTAACATGTAGCTGAACGCAATAAATATCACACAACCGTAAAAAGGATAAAAAAATAAACAAACAAACAGCAAACATTGTTAATATGCTAGTTTAAAATATTTAATTAGATAAACCTATTAGCATACTGTTAAATGTTGAATCGACGTTGCTGTTTATCTTAGAAAATCATGGGAATTACACTTGACACAGGGTTGTAAAACATTCTATTGTACGATAATTAATTACACTGCGGATTAAAGTGTGTTTTATTTGAAAATATTGAGGTATATCCCGACAAACAAACCAAAATTAACGTATTGAAGAATTCACATAACGAATTAGTAAAAAAAAATTGCACGTAAAACTGCAATTTTCCTGAAAAACTTAGGGAGAAAAACGTAATGTTTTCAATCTACATATAGCGTGCGGCGTGCGTAATTTTTTCTCGTTTTTTTTTTTTTTTACATATTATTACCGACATAACTGACACTTTCATATTTATTCCGACCGCGAACAGAAATAAATGAAGCTTCTAAGATAAATTGTTGTTAGCTCGATCAACTACACAGTTAGCTATGGATATATTGTGTGTCAATGTGCTAAAATTTTATTTTGTCGCAAATAAATGTAGCGCGAATAAATAAAGAAGATTCTTTAAGGTCGCAACGTTCGCATATTTGTAATTTTTATGGCCGAATAATCGATACGCATTAAAAATAACCTTGTGTTGTTTTATTTTTAAAAGGAGGAATTCATTTATTGGCAATACAACGAGTAGGCCTACATGCATACATTTTTTATGGGGGATATCTTTATGTAAATAGATTGGAGTGGGAAATGAGATTTTTTTTTTCTTTTAATCTTGCGCTATTTTTAGAATGTGTAGCGTGAAGACAGACAACCATACGACCTATAAAGCTTAAAATATTGTTTTGGGAGACGAACGGCTGTTTGAAATAATAAATTTTATAAACAAAAATAGAAAGAAACGATTTCCTATTGGGAATTTTTAATTCATTCTGTAAATGTAATCTCTCTTGGTATTTGTTGAGAAAGTGTGACGAGATTTGTCTCTCAATTGGTGAAATGTCTGTTTTTTTCCTATTCACTTTTCTCCTCTGGTAATGAGTTTGTCCTCTACCTCTTCTCCTGGGGAATAAATGCATTTGTTCCACCTTATTCTTACTTCAATGCATGTCTACATGGTTTCTCTTCCCAAGCAATTTCGGTTGAAGATTTTCGAAAGGTTGCCCACATCTTTTAATCAAACAATTATTTAAAAGTAGGATGAGTTACTTTGTTTATATGTTAAATAAATTTCCTCGGCCTCGCGTAGGATAAAGCTTTAAAATCATTAATTTGTCACCAGAAGCACTGCGCGTATCGTTACTTCGGGATTAATAATTCATATTTTTGTTATATTTTTAAAAATATTTGTTAAAAAATTATGTGAAAAATCATTTTGGTTTTCATACTAATTAATTAATTTTCCCCCATTTCGTAACGATAACTGTTAAGTCTATTTTCTTATGGAAAATATTAAAGCGCCGCTCATTTATGTTTATTAATATCGCCAACAGTATTAGCTCTATTGTATTTAAACAATTTCCTTTTGAATTATAAAAGAAATATTTCCTAGGAAAGATGGTCCGCTCGGTGATGGTCGCCATACTGTTTTTTTATTTATTTATTTTACGTTATCCAGCCATTAAGCGCGATTTTTTTAGCTTATTTATTGTAGGAATCGATATTATTTAAATAAATAAATCGTCTCAAATTAAATATCTTAATTTTTTTATTTATAATTAGCTTATTAAGTTGTCGAAAGTTAAAAGCTCCCTATTTTCATCGTAACTTCTTTATTTTAAATTACTGTATCGAGTTTGATTGGCTATTATATAGTAAATGTATAAGAAGAAATATAATACAGGAATATTTACTTAAAAAAATCGTAATAAATCAAATTTGTGCAAAATTTGACTATTATTTGAAAAATATTAATTAAATTTTATCATTATGTTTAGTTGTATCCATTTGATATTATTTTCCATGGAAACTGTTAAATTTCCGAGTATTACTCGATGAATATAAATGTTTTAATTTTAGTGACTCGTCCAGAGAAAACTTTTATTCGTAGGTTAAAATATTAATTCAGGTCCTTTACACACTATTAGAATATTGAATTGCTTTTAGAAAACATCGCTTCGAAGATTAATTTGCAAATTTAGTGAAACAAAAATTCACTAGAAAACTAGCGCCTCGCAGTTTTCTTAAATTAAATTTTTTCCCCAAAGTTTCAAAAATTAAAGAATTTTTGCCTACCATTTTAGTGATGGAAGTGAGAAAACTACTCCCCGCTATTGTTATATGTTTTCGTGATTCTCGAAAACACGTAAAATTCGATTTACATTTTACCAATGACGTTTTTTCCCTCCCAACAACTTCGTAGATTAATGCTTAACAAAAGAAATTTATCGCATTAATCGCTAAATTATATTTTAGTAAATATGTTAAATGATACAAAAATTTGGCACAAGAAATAATGGCATGATTTCTCGGAATAATTTAAAGATTATTAATTTAATTTGATAAATAAATTACAAACGCACGCGATTTTGTGGAGAAAAATTATTTGTTTACGGTTTATTTATTTCATGGAATAAAGTTGTTTGGAAAATTATCGACTGTACGAATATCCGGTCTGTTTACGCGTTAATTTGTTTGGTGTTTGTTGTTATTAGGCAAAAAATAATTTTACACAACTGCAAAAGTTTTATAAAAATACTAAACTTAGGTATCTCGGAAGCAATTTTCTTAGCAAAAAGGCTGTTATTTTAAATTTTCAATCAACATACTAAAATTACATAATATTCCATAAAATACCGAAATAATGTAATAAAAGCCAAAAAGGCTTTAAGTGAATTAAATATTTTATGACTTCAATTAGAATTCATTAAATAAAAAATTAGAAAAAAATGTTAATAACTTGCAGATGTACGGTTCCCGTTGGTGCTTGGTAGAGAATATTCAAAATAAGTTTAGCAGATGGAACTTGTCACTCGTGCGTCTGTCCCCGACTTTGTCCAACATTAGAAATACCTTTATTACTTTGTTAAATTTGAGCCACTTTCTCCGTCTTAGAACATTTTAATAAATATTTTTAATGCTCTAATCGATTGGACACAATTTTATTTTATTTTAATCAAATTAAAATCTATTATATTCATATTTCGAATAAATTAAATTTTCCTAAAAACTTAATACGTATTCACCGATTAAACACTCTCCGAGATTTAGATTACCGGGTGAATATCGAATCTGGGTGTGGCATCTACCGAATTAGCTACGAGACTATACTGTATAAGTGGCGAAGGACGACGGTCAGAAGTGATGAGTAGGTTGTCATCACCAAACTCATCAAACTCCAGTTTCTAATCATTAGATAGGGCCAAGTTCCGATTAACATCTCATTTAATAATAATATCTGTTTTCGAGGATTGATAATACCGAATAGAATTTGTTTCTAGATTTTTATGCGAAAAGTGTGGCCGACCACAGCCGTCGTTATACATTAAAGTGTGATTCCCGAATCTGAATCGCTGGCTAAACCGACGTCGACATTTTTTCGACACTGCCTAACATCTTTAAAGTAACACGCGTAATCCGATGTCAAAACACATTCGACCACACCCTTCTAGATAATGTTATGATTTCTATAGTATATATGTCATATTGTCAAAACTTGTATGGTGGTAGATATCGTTCTGTGGCCATATCGTTGTGAATCGGTTAGAAAAAAGAAGGAAACACGCCAAAAGCGCAGTTTCGAGGTGACGCCAATCCATTCCTATGTTTTCCATTAAGCTAGACCGCTGGAAAGTTCGATATTGGTGGCATCCATTTTTGATAAAACGCGAATATACGAAGGACCGATAACAAAATTCTTAACGTAAAGAAATCCATAAGAGAATTCCTAAATATTCCAGATAAATTGCTGATAGGTAAAAGAAACGAGACGTTTCGATTAATATCAAACTAATAATTAGAAGATTATTAAACCAGATTTTAATTTCGAATTATGTAAAAATGAAAAATCATCATTATTGTAGTGTTTATTAAGTAATTGATATACCGACTTTAAGATGTTAGGTAGCTGTTTAAGAATATTATAAATTGTCAACATTTCCATTTAGCCTAAAAATATCATAGTAATGGGTATAATTTATCCGGCTGTGAATTGCCAAATTTCCCAACAGCTTAATCAGTCTAAGTGGATTTAGAAACCTGGATGGACGGGTACGATCTGTGTCCAAACTTTTAGCTAATGAAAAATAGTCTAAAACAGCGCGTTTCGAATGTAATTTCTACGAGACAGATTATATTTTTGTAATTAGTTTAAATTGTGGTAGGATAAGGGAAATTCGATTAAACTAGTAGCTTTATAATAACAAATTGCGTGGGCGGTGTTTGTGTTAACCGAGTTTATTTATATCGGTCGTTATTAAAAATCTTTGTATTAAATTTTGAACTGGCCTGGAAAATAAATTTATATTTATCGGTTTAATTTATTCGATAATTTTAGCTGAATAAATTAAATTTATCTTCCGGACCGATTTCTGCGCACTTTAAGCGGCGCCGATATATAAGTTAGAAGAGGAATATATCTTTCTGGCCCGCCAATAATCGGGCTTATATAATTAGTCATTTAATCGTCTACTCTTTTCCCGGTGTAGTCGCCACTTTCTGTAAATATCGATTCGTTACCAATTGAAATTCTCAGATTTATCGACATTTATGGTTTTAATGACGGCATTAAATTTATTTCTCCTAAACAACTGAAGGTAAAAATTGAAATTCTCAGATTTATCGACATTTATGGTTTTAATGACGGCATTAAATTTATTTCTGAATTTTATTTAAATATTAACTTTTAGGGAAAAACTGAATATTTTTCCATATTATATATAAGTAAACGATACGATATATACATATACCGAAAGAATCGATTAATTTTTATAGATATAAAAAGTTTAGCCTACGTTGGAACGATAACATTTGTACCTGGACAGATATCGAATAATTTAAATATTATAGTAACATTCGGTTCGAATTCATTTTAAAACGAGTTTCTAATTTCTTAATAGCGGCCATTTGTAGGCGGTGTAGCCAGAAAATCTCTTTATCGATAAATGGAGGCAAAAGTTATTTTTAAGCGGGCTATTCTTTATATTAAGAAAGAAAAGTATTCGTAATCTATTATGTATCCGAATTAGTTATAGCTGACTTATGGCCACTCGTCAGACAATCCATCTTTATACCAGATGGAAATTTTTTCTATATTATTTTTCTCTCTTACATTACAATTTTACTGTTATAAATATTAAAATTTTTTCATTATTTTGCAGATCGCAGATTTTTAGTGGCTAACGCACAGATCGATGTTTATCCTATTATTTATTGTAACGATGGATTTTGCGACTTGGTGGGTTACAGTCGAGCGGAACTTATGCAAAGGTCTTGCATGTGCGAATTCTTGCACGGCCCGCTCACCAGTACACAAGCTATTGGAAGTATCCGCGAAACCCTGGCTGTTAAACAAGAACGGCAACTGGAAATACTATATTATCGCAAAGATGGTAAGTTTTGATCACTAAATTTTATATTAAACAAATAAATAAATATAGTAGATTAAAAACAAACTTGGCGTAAATCGGAAACAGGTTGGATTCCGTCCAAAATGGTTGATGCTTCGAACGAAGCGAACAGGCGTTAGATTTAACTAGAAAAAAATCTATTACATTCTGCGCTCGACATAGCTTACCACATTAAATAACTCTCAGTGGCGCTGAGACGGGACACATTCCTAATAATAAAAATTTTTTCTATAAGATATATAGAATTAAAACTGTATGGTAAAAATGGAAGTTTAAGAAAAATCAGTTAATTATGATTATTAGATCGATATTTTAAAGATTTTTTTCGAAAATATAATTAAAAAATAAAATTCTTCCAACCTTAATTTCCTCAAATTGCGTATAGGATACTTTTTAAACAGAATAAAATTTTGAATAATCTATGTGTAATAAAAATGTATGGTTTTGATATCTTACAGAGGAGTAAAGAAAAAACATTAACCTGTATCTAGGGGCGACAAAAACCTGGTTCGGAATTTCTCTCGGCGCCCCTCAGCTTTCTATCAAATTTCTAATAAAATTATTAATTACAAAATTAAATTAAATCCGTCTAATTTATTTTCAGTTAATTTCTTTTATTCGCTATTTTTTGCTTATTTTTATATTAAAAACCAGAGAAAAATTATTAAATTTCTTTAAATATTTTAAGTAGAAATTATTATATGTATACAAATTATATTAAAATGCAAAAAGTAAGAGTAATAAAAAAATAATTTTTTTCTATAAATATAACTAAATAAATATTTTTCATTAAATATTTGAACATATACCTCGATTTAATTTTCATAAATCATTTTTCATACAATACAGGATTTGTTGGCAATTATTTAAATGCTACAACTGATTTATAAAACGTTCGCTTTCAATAATAAATAAGTTATAAAGATGAAATCAGTTATATATTTACCATCGATTATCAAAATATATTGTTAATGTAATACTAATTTTGGATTTTAATTATACAGAATTCAAAAATCATTATCTTTAATGTTATTCGTTCGCAAATTTTATTATTCATCATTGAAAGTGAATAAAGCGATATCATCGATTTTTGCCTTTCAATTTTGTATATACGAGTGATAGACAAAATAATCGTGTCGTCTTTCGTACCATCATTGAAAGTGAATAAAGCGATATCATCGAGTTTTGCCTTTCAATTTTGTATATACGAGTGATAGACAAAATAATCGTGTCGTCTTTCGTACGCAGTAGATAGATGGTAGACATACACCATACCATCTACCGCTGTAATGAAATAATGATTATCTTTGGATTTTGTATAGTTGTAAAACTAGAACATAGAAAATACTATAAATAATATGAATTAGTAACCTTTCTAAATTATTTTTTACACTATCGAAGTAACCTACTACGTTGTAGAAATAGGAATCGATATAAGATTATTCTAATTTTATAGGATTACGCAAAGTTTTTGATACATATTTTGTCATATACATTGGCCAAATTGTTTAAAAAGATAAAGAATCTACTCGTTTATAAAAAAATGGACTTTTCTCCAATGATTAGTTAAGAAAAATTCAATTCTTTTAAGATTATTTTTAAATAATTAAGTTAAAATTCCATACTAATCTAAAAGAATTATGTATAGGTTAATGCGTGCATTATTATTAAAGTCGCATCTATTTGAATTATATTATAAATTGTGATTCTCTATATTCGTAATCAATCCATACACCGATAATGCACTTCAAAGACGTATAAAACATAATTATACGCACCAACATTCGGTGTTTATATACCGCATTACATTTTGTCCGTTTGTTGGAGATAACGTCGAGTGTTCATTATTATAAGCTACGAATGAAGAACGAAAATTAGTTTATAAACATTTACAGACTATATAACTTTCTTCGTTACTCCGAATGAATTTTCTTAATTTCTACATTATTAACACTGTAATGTAATTTTGCATTTTGGAGAAAATGAGGTTATTTCGTGATCCGGTATAATTTCTAGACCTAAAATTCTCGTGATATAGCAAAAAATTTCGTACTTTTTAAGCGAGTCATTAAAGTGTCAATTAATATAATATCCAAAAATTCTCGAGACGATAATTATAATGGTAAATTTTATGTTATTCTAGAAATAGAGTAATTAGAAATTAAAATTGTCATATTAATATAATTTTGATTTTGATAATTACCAGTCTGAACATGTTAATTTATAAACATAATTACGAGCTTATAAGTACCATTAAAGTAATTTATTGTAAGAATCAAATGTATTTCTATCGCAGTAATTTTCAAGTTTTTTTGAAAATATGGCTAAATTTGAATATATTCAAAAAGAAGAACTTTCTTGTATTCTCCACTTATCGTAAATTGTTGCATAAATTTATATTGGCCAATGGGTGGAGGACAAAAGATGGTCCCTGGCATCGACATCCGTCATTGGATGGGTCTCTAATGACGGCCATCAACTTGACTCTGTTCGTCTGTTCGATGAATAGTGTAACCCCCAGAAAGAGGGAGACATAAATTTATATCTGACAAGTATACTCCGTAAGATAATTTACTTAAAAATCAAATATTTTTCATAACAAAAGTTTGCATTTTATATGTAATTTGGAACTTTGAAAAACTATTTCACTTACTTGTTAGTGAAAGTTCAAATATGGTTAAAATGAATTTTGTATTTTTAAACACAATATACTGTATAATGGATACGATGGATTTTTATTTTGGTTTCCTTGTATTTTATTTATTTTTTAAAATATGATAATTTAGATTTCTAATCCATTTACGCTTGTCGAATATGTAAAAGACAAATATATGAATATATAAAAGAAATATATGAATATGTAAAAGAAAGAATTAAAGGCAACTAAAGCGTACATTATGTAATTAAAAAAAATTAATTGAGTAGTTTAAAATAAAAAACGGTTGAGTGACAGATTTAATCCTTGGATCGGGTAAGGTTAAACAATCTAAAAATAATCCCAGATAGTCGATAATAAGTAAAAATAATAACTTAGTAAATATTACTCCAACTGATTCTCGTTGAAAGTTAGTTTTAAAAAATTATAGCGGCAGTTGTCATTCTAAATTATACTCTTCTCTAAATAAAAAAATAGTTTAACAAATTTATTTCCAAAATAATGCAATTTGTTTTCCGGACGGTCGGATAATATCGATAAAAACTAAATTTCCAAGGCTATAATTGGTGATTACGCGTGTTTCGACCCGACTAGTTTCGTCTAACATTCTTTATTATGACTTAAAATAAGCATTTTCTATTTTGTCGTCTTTTCGTTTTAAAATATAATTTTTTGATTGTTATATTTCTTACGCAAATCCTTGGAAGAAAATCATTAGAAATGATTTTTAATGAAGTATGATACACAACTTAAAATCCTTCGATTAGATCTTGGATTTCATTTCAAAATTATATCGTAAATTAATAGACTTTATACGGGTTTATTGTGATCCAAAAATTATTTTCTAAGTAAATATATGTATATAAATTTTATTTTTCTATTTTCCAAAGAATTTTAATCATATTTGGCACCGAAATCATTTTTACGCACGGTGTCCCATAGTTTGGCGTCCTCGTGCTTACAGATTAAAGGAACTGTTAGTTTAACTTTTATATCCTATAAATAAATCTATATCCACAGAAGGTAACCGGATGGATATCGAATTTCGGTGATCTTTTAAAATACCAAATAAAGTTAATTTTAGCAAAAGTGACATATGTCGCTTCGCATTTTCCATCTTACAATCCGTTTGAATCTTCTAAATACTGTGTATAGAATTAGCGCATTATACAATGGAACATAATAACTTCAATTTTATCGACAAATCTAGCGATTAAAATAGGTAGGGGTAACTTATTATCCAATTTTTTTATGAATAATTATTTAAATTAAAGCAATACTGTAATTAGAAAACGATTTCAATTATCATTTTTTCTTAATTATCTTAGCGTCAGTATTATTTGTATTAATTATTGAAATAATTTTTCAATTTTCATAAAACATACTGGATTACTGCAGATTTTATGAATTTACTTTTTAGCTTTATACTTTAAATCTTAATTTCTTATTTTCGTAAAGATATCCATCACAGTATTTTTTGCAGATCACGGTCAATGAAGAATCTTCACACTCCGAATGTTAATCACAGGTTCCTTTTTTTTTAATTTTTCTGTCGTTTAGCCACGCTCCCGTTTTGAATAACAGCTTCGAAACAGATCGCATTTCTTTCATCTAAATCGGGGGTCGGCCGTTCAAATATCTAAAATTTAGATTTCAGATATTAGAACAACAAATAGTCGTAGTTGTAACGAATAACTTTAGTAAAAATTCTTAACCATCGCGCACTTTGATTTTACTTTCGCCATTTTAACAATTGTACGAATTGTACAATTAAATTTTTGACGAAAACTGAATCTTGGTAACATCTATATAACACTAGATAACTCAATTTTCGAGTACTAGACACATCTGATGCCGCGTATAGTGAACAATTTTCTATCCTCGTATACTCTATCCGACCATTGCGTGCTACGGTGCCCTCTATTTCTGAAATATGTCCTATTAAAAAAGGTTGCCGACCACTGATCTAAATCGACATTCTTATACAAAAATATTAATAAAAAACAACCAGCATCCAAAATATCTGGCAGTCAGCGCAACATAACTGGCTAACTTTATTACTTTTGTAAAAAGCCAAAGCTGTGTAACAAAATACTCGAAACATTATCATCGACTGATAAAAAGTAATTCAACGTAAGGCATATTAAATTAATAATCATATTCGTATATAATAGAAATTCGTTACAGTACTTGTATTATCCGAAAATGTCTTCATTTATTAAATTTGTTACGCGGTATCTTATAAAAGAAGTATTGAAATAAAACTTATTTCAATATTTAAACGAAATTAAATTATATAATGTGAATTTTCCGAATGTTTTCAATCACGCAATTAATTCATATTAGATAAACTATTTTACTAATGGCTTAAATATTGCCATTTATAACCTAAAATCGAAGTGACGATGGATCAAAAATTAACATATAACAGTTAACGATAAATGTTATTTACAAATAAAAGTTCCATTTTAGTCTAAAATTCAGTTCTTAGATAAATATAGTACGGTATGGTATATCGTTTTGGTATTATTATATGCAATAGCAATGTTTTCTGTTATTGTACACATTTGAGAAAGAATTGATTTCGTTTATTGTAAAAATTATTGTTATTTTGAAAAATTTACCATTTTAGGAACATTTAGCCGTTAAATTTATATTGCCATTATACAATGGTAATTATTTTGAAAAATTTACCACTTTAGGAACATTTAGCCGTTAAATTTATATTGCCATTATACAATGGTAATGAAATTGTATCTAATATGAAATATTCGGGTAAAATGGGATATGGTATTGTGATTTTGCCAACTAGTGAAATTAATTAGCTCATCTCGGCCATTTCTCTAAGTAATTTCATTATGGCATCGGCTTTAAACAAAAGCTGTTGTTGTCCGACATCAATTTGTTTTTTTTTTCGCAGTTTCTTATAAAACTGCAATATCTAATTATAAGGTGAGAAATGTAATATGCAAAGAATATATTGATAATCAATTTCGATCGAATATTAGAAACTATAATATGCAAAGAGTGGTATAAAACTATGCAAATTAACGGTATTTCTGTGGAACGTATGATTAGACCTAATCATTGACGGTATATGAATCATTCTAGGCTATAGTCGATGATAAATTGGAGTACTCGAAACATTTAACTTAAAATAATAACATTATTTGCCAAGAATTATCGAAAAATATTACAGAATCTGGAATTAATGAAAATAACTATCGCATTTACATTTATTGCACGATTGTATTCGATATCGAGCAGCTAATAATGCTGTTCTGGCTACATGAATTTATAACGCGTGTATTTATTTCTTTGGGTTGATTATAACCAGATATATCACACCAGAAATATATCTGGTATCAGCTACTTTAGGGTCCGCTCTCTCTCCTATCGCGGATGGCCAATACGTGTGAATTGTTTTGGTCAACAGATGACGCCACTTTCCATTCAATTAGAACACTAATAGGCGGGGCGAGACAAGCCCTTCCACCGGCTGCCACACCTGCGGAGAGGTCAGTCGGATTGTGGAGGACGGGGATCGACGGGCTGCACCCACACCCGTGGAGGGGGGCCGGATGGTGAAGGACGGGCAACCTCGGGCTGCACCCACACCCGTGGAGGGGGGCCGGATGGTGAAGGACGGGTATCACCGGGCCAGGTCAGTACCCCGAAAAAAGCCGGGACCAGACCCGGGACGCGAAGCAGGGTCCTCCTGCGTGGCCTGCCGACAGCGTTACCACTCGGTCAATACATGTGATTATGAATGAACCGGAAGGTTGAAAGATAGAGTTCAAGGACAGGATTCGGACTCCTCCTAAAAATCAGAGATGTGGCATCTGGATCTTTCAAGTGATAAGCGACAGCTTTATCGCATGGCCATGCAGCCAACATCTAATGAATTCAAAAATATTGAGATCGAAGACAAACAATCAATTTCCATCTGAATTATGTGCGTAAAGTGACATATGTAATCTTTTGTATTCCAGATTATCACAATTGCAAAGTTAGAATAAAAATCAAATTCGAATATATTTAAAAATGCGAGGTGTTCGTAAATGAAATATACAACTTCATATTTTATTTACACAGAAACTACGATAACGTGTAATAATTGTTACAATATATAGTAGCTACGAAATTTGTTTTTACATGGTCAAAACACTTCCATGTGCATTCCATTAGTTGCTCGAAAGATATCTAGATGATAATCTAGTTTTTTTGTCAACAGATGACGCCACACTCAATTCTTGAAGAATACTATGTGGCGGGGCGAAACAAGCCCTTCCACTTGCGGAGAGGTCAGTCAGATTGTAGAGGAGGGGATCGACGGGCCGGGCCCGGACCCCATGATAAATATTTTCAAGGTGTGGACCCGAGACTCGAACTCGGGTCCTCCACGCGGCCAATCCGGCCGACTGATAATCTAGTTTAGCTCATGTATACTGCAGAATGTTCGATGCTATTGGAGGAAGGCTGCAATGATGCGTTCCTTAAGCACAATAACGGATGTCACCTTTGTCTTGTAGGCAATGTTTTTAATAAACTTTTTAACTATCTAAAACAACTGCTTAACTTAAATACTTAAGAGTAAACAAAAACTAGCACTGTCTGCAGTAAAATAAAACATTTATTTGATAAAATTCCGCAAACGCTTTCGGTCTACAACCATCATCAGGAGGAGTTCTAATAAAGAACGGAATCCTTGTTTCCAAGGGTTCCGTTCTTTATTAGAACTATATCATCAGGCGGAGTTCCGTATTAAAACTCCATCTGAAGATGGTTGTAGAGGAAAGCGTTTGCGGAATTTTATCAAATAAATGTTTTATTTTACTGCAGACAGTGCTAGTTTTTGTTTACTCTTAAGTTTTTAATAAAGCTCCATATGGAAGAAATCACATAATCTTTATCAAGAGAATGGACGTGGCCAGTCTATCAGACTCCCACATTCGATCCAATTCTTTGGGAACAATCTCAAACTTTTTAAATCACGCATCCCTTCCTTTATCAGCAAAACATACCGTGCACTTCTTTTTTATCAGTAAATAATAATATTACCCACCGTATATAATAGGCATGTATAATGACAAAAAAAACACGCACTTCTGAAAATTTCTTACGCAACCTAGGAGTGAACGAACTACACTTTAGGACCGCTAGTCTAAACAACTGAGAACTAAACAATGTGGGGAAAATGATGTCTGGAATATCCTCGAGTTGTAGAATAATGTTGTAACATGTCCGGATACATATTGTCAATAACAGTTTGTTCAAAGAAAAAGTCGCCCCCACCAGTCTGTTTGTCATGACGCCAACCAGATAACTTTCCAGTATCTCACTCGTGTTCTCTGATCGTACGAGAATTTTTCCTTGCTCCAGATTGAGCACTTACATTCATTAATTTTACCCGTAACATGGAAAATTGGCTCATCATTGAAACAAATCCACGTAAGGAATACGTGGTTAGGATATTTACGGCAAGCGCTGTTACATGTGGTTTATCATTAGGTTGAAGATTTGCAGAAACTGCACTTTATATGTTTATAGGCAGAAGTATTTATGCAGAAACTGGATCCATTGTTGGATATATGCCAAGTTCATGGCTGGTACCATGGATTGATTTTTCCGGAGTCCTTAGATAAGTCTGATATTCAGCTATTCTTTGATGGAGATAGAAGGTGTACTGATATTCTTCTCTTCCAAGACACTTTCATTGCTTCGAACTTCTTTATCCACTAATCCAGGGATTCCCAACCTTTTTCTTACATCGAACCCTTTTAAAAGAATGGTTTTCTTCATCGACCCCCCTTACAGTTTTCTCTATAAAATACAGCATACAACATAATCATAATACAAATTATTGCACATAAATAACTTAAAGATAATATTCGTTATTTTAAACATTATTTTAGTAATTTTTTAATCTAATTAAATCATCGATGAGTATAATAAGTATTTATTGATTACTAGCGAATGAATTAAAACATTCTGAATTAATAATAATGAAAAATAAATATATTTTTTTCACTCAAATATGAATCCTAGGTAAGATTCTTGATTGATTGTCGAGTTTTTGCATCACGGGGCAAGCACGGCATCGCCTATCTGATTATGGTATATAGACGCAGGTTGGTCGCATCGTATCGGGCAGCGCGGCATCGCCTATCTGATTATGGTATATAGACGCAGGTTGGAGTCAGCGGCATGATACGCTTGATCACATTGAAGTAAGATAAAATTTAATCTGGTATCATATTAAATGAATTATTGCAAAATTTCCTTCTTGATCTTCAGGAGATACGTTCAATAAGTTATATTTAAGTTATATAATTGAAGTAATAAGTTTTGCTTATTACTTCAATTTCTCCAGCCAAAAGAAATTGATTTTTTTTTATCCGTGTATAAGCCAACCCCCACTTCAGAAATTTTTTTTTTGAAAAACCTCGGCTTATACACGATTCTATATGATAAATCTTTGCCAAGATGCCAAGAAATGATTTTACACTTTCAAGTAAAATTCATTGCTGAATAAAATTAGAAGCCAGCCATTTAATACAAGCTATCGTAGATTCCTGAATATTTGCCAAGATGCCAAGAAATGATTTTACACTTTCAAGTAAAATTGCTGGGCTGGATAAAATTAAAAAAGCACTATTTAAAAATAAGCCAGTTATTGTAGACTTACTGATATAACTGGTATACCAAACTCAAAAGACAGACTACACTTGATGCATTTTTTTTTTCAGAATTAAAATTTGAATTTTTATCATATATGTATTATTTTTTCTTTATAGAAGAAAATTTATAGTACAAATATTTTTGGTATTTTGGTTTAATTAAGCATTAAAATAGGAACCTAATTATTATTTTTTTACTTATGTATTACATATTTTATTTTAGAATTTATTATTAGTTCGTTTAATTGGGGTCAGCCACTTAATTGGGCTAAAATGGATTAGTCCCAATGTGTCCCAATTAAGTGGATTCAACTATATATATATACATCTTTACTAGCTAGAAATTTAAATGTGAATATTTTTCATATTAAATGATGATTCAAGGGAACATATCTGTATCCAGTATATATATATATTATATTATATATATGCTTATAAATAACTTTGTAAAAAATTCTTCTCATATAAAATGTTCCAAAATAAATTATTTACAAAATTCAAGTTATAACTATATATTTTAATAAAAAATAAATCTTACTTTGATATCTTTCAACGTCTGTTCTTTTTTATGTAAATTGATGAATGCTAAATCAATTGCTGCTTGCAAACTAAGAAAATTTGATGTCAGATATTTAGATAATGCATAGCCAGTTATACTATCTAATAAAATTTAAAAGGGGAAAAAATTAGATATTTTATAAATTCATTTATATATATTTCTCAAATAGTAACAAATAATTGCAATTGGTATACTAAAAATTTTACTTTGTTATATTTACAAAAAAGCTATTTACAAGTATTCCTCAATTTACAAATCTTCATATTAATGAACTGTAGCAATCTGTACAAGTTTTTCAATTTTTCAGGGATAATTTTTATATTTATGGAAAAACAATCAGATAATTTGATTGATGATTATAATGATGATATACGGTAATTTATTTATATCAATTTTTGTATATTATTCTATATAATAATATATTATGGCATTCCACCCCTTTTCTGTTGGACTCATTTGATGAATAGCAATTTACACATGCAAGTGCTTTTCATAAATAATCAGCACAGAACAATAAAATGAACTATTACCTGATAGCTGATCAACCACTACAAAGTATTCTTATATGATACTTCAACAGTGGGAATTTTTTCTGTTACTATATTCTTAAGTTGAAATGTTCACTTTTTTAATTAATATACAGGGTCTCTACAAATGATTGGAGTGGTTTCAAGATTTTACTGTATGTATATTATTTGACATATGATCACAAAACTTTGCAATTACGTAGAAAAACTCACAAAGCTTTTTGGCAGATTACAGGTGCTCGATATGTGCCCCTTGACTGATTTTGCAAACATTAATTCTGTAATCAGGTTCAACCCACATGATTTAGCATGTCTTTATCAATTTGATCAAAAAGCATTGATGATGGAGCCCACAAATCTGATAGAGCAACTGATAAAGGAGGCACAAACACTGAGTCTTTTATATATTCCCATACAAAAAAAATCACAAGGGATTAAGTTGAGGGAGTGTGGTGACCATAACAGCAGTTACTGATCATCATTTCCAGCACTGACCAATCCATTGCTTTCATATTCTGGTATTCAAGAATTTATGAACATTGTGATGAAAATGGGTGGAGCACCATCCTATTAGTAAATTAAGTCCACATTGTCATACTCCAATTGCAGCATGAGCCAATTTTGACACCATTTTACAGCCTATAAGATAACTGCTGCCCTCGCACAGCTGTAAGTGGAAATTCTCAAAGCTGTAAGTGGAAACAAAAGAAAACTTCAAGAGATGCTTGTCTTATAACATCAAACTTGATCAGCACATCAGTCAGTGGGAATGATGATCACTAACTGCTGTTATGGCCATAAAGCTCCCTGACTTAATCCCCTGCAATTTTTTTTGTGTGGGTTTATGTAAAAGATTCAGTATTTGTGCCTCCTTTACTAGCCACTCTACCAGACTTGTGAGTTTGCATCATCAATGTTTTTCAATCAAACTGATAGAGACATGCTAAATCATGTATGGGATGAATTTGATTAGAGAACTGATATTTACAGAATCACTCAAAGAGCAGATATCTCTAATAGTACAGCCATAAAAAAATCACAAAACTGTTTCAATCATTTGTAGACACCCTGTACATATATTCATGTTATAATCTTAAATACATATTGATATAATTAATTATATGAAATTCCACTATCATTATTTTCTTCCTTCTTTTCTATATACTTGCCTTAAGAGTACCGGCTTGTGTACATATGTTCACCCTGAACACATTTCTTCAGATGTCTCTTGTAAACAGTCACAGGGACAAATAAAGCATACCATTGTCTGCTGACCGATCAGCTACAGCAGTATTGTTGTCACCAATTTTTCAGTACTATCATTTGAAGCCAACTGTTCTCCTTTCTTTGTTCTACTTATATGTATATATTTTTGTGTCAATTTTTTATAACATTTAGAGATAATTGTATGTATACTTCTGTTAAATGTTTTAATATTAGATCACGAGTGTTACAAGATATATATATGTATACGACTAAATGAATGCATCCAGTATTAAGAGGCATCTATATAATGTTAGAATACACAAATAAATCAATGTTATGGTTATAATTTGTTAAAATCTACTCCTTAAAAGCTATGTGATTCCTAAGATCAAAGAAAAGCTAATGAAACTGAAAAATTTTTTTAGATTAATTTTTGAATGATTTTTTGGCCTAAGAGGAAATTTTATTATTTTAAATTACAAAACCTTTTTATAAACAATGCCTTAGAGAGAAAATAAAAGTCTTATATAGATGACAGGAGATAGATCAAAGTTGACCAGATCTAATAAATTACCAGGGCCACCATTACGCACAGGCCGAGCAGGCCTGTGCGTAACGGTGCGTAAATTTTGCCTGCAGCGCCAAATTGACAAAGGCGGCAAAATGATGATTTTCATTTATTTTATTATTTTCTATTTTCATTTCATTTACTTTAATTATACATTATCACGGCATCTAGAGCAACCAATAAAAATAAAATGACAGATGAAGAAGAAACACTTTTTGAAATATACCGTATTTTCCTGTATATAATCCGCAGCAGCGTATTATCCGCAAAGCCTTTTTTTTTGCCCATAGTACATATATCTGCTACGATCCAGAAATTTTAATAAATAAAGTTTTTTTCAGCATTTGTATGATCTGTGCTCAGATACAATAATTACCACCCCCATAAAATAATTTATTTATTTTTTATTGTTTTAATTTTTCAAACGGAATTATTATACTGAAATACATTTTCAATTTTTATTTAAAGTTTTTTTAATCCATTTTCTGTAGAACAATGATGACAAAAACTTATTGTTAATAATTTCGGAGCAATTAGAATTGTATTAATTGGCATTATTTCAAACACATTTAAAGAATCAAAGAAAAAAACAGGTCACAACTGCAAAATTGTTTTAAAAATGATAGTTTCGAAGAAAAAACAAGTCACAACTGCAAAATTGTTGACTTAAAAATGATAGTTGTGAACTAACGTTTAAAATTTTGAAATATTATTTTTTGCATTTAAGTTTAAATCTATAAAACGTTAAGGATAACTCTAAGGTGTGTTTTCATTCTAATTTATCAAAATATAAAAATTCCTGCTAAAAATATTTTGCAGTGTTATGTTTGATTTATAAGATTTTACATGTAACTCTATTGAAATATATTTATAGACCATGGTATATTGCAGGGATTCCCAACCTTTATCTTGCATCGACCCCTTTTAAAAGAATGGTTTTCTTCATCGACCCCCTACAGTTTTCTCTATAACATACAGCATACAACATAATCATAATACAAATTATTTCACATAAATAACTTAAAGATAATAATTAGACTAAGAATATGAACAAAAATTTTGAAAAAAATAGTGCTTTTTTTCCCTTATATTTATTTCATATGATTTCTTCCTTACTACATGATATAGCTTTATATCAGTGGTTCTCAATCTTTTTTCTGTTGAGGAACACATTTTAGTATTTTAAAATCTGGCGGCACACCTAAATATTTTAAATAGTAATTTATATTTTACAACGAATTTTCATGAATGGATTATTGTATTTATTCTTATTTACCACATTCAGATTACAGGAGTACTCTAAATGGCGATCATTATAACGCCCCACCTGCTGATTTTGTCTTTTTAGAATAATTATAATTTTAAATTTTATTCCTTAATTTTTAAATTATGAATAACGACAAAAAATTTTGGCCAGCCAAAATTATTTTTCTAACGATACCCTACTTCTAGGAATCGGTACAGTGGTTCGATTGCAATAGGGATACCAGACAATCACGTTTCACTATTTAGGATTCATACAATTATATACATATAATTCATTCTTAATTTTTCGCGGCACACCGTCAAAGGTTTAGCGGCACACTAGTTGAGAACCACTGCTTTATATCAATAAACAATTAATTATCAATTTTATTAATAAATTTTTTTGTAATCAATGGGATCTTGATCTGATTATACCGAATTAATTGCTGGTGCATAATCGGCTATCGACCCCCTATATACCCCTTGATCATATCGACCCCCCTTTAAAATTTCATCGACCCCCAGGGGTCGATGAAATTTTAAAGGGGGACAACCCTGCACTAATCAACGCATCTCCGTGTTGGCCATTACCTGACAAAAATGCGACGAAGTTTCGTTATATTTGTGTAATTCTGACTGGCAATTCAGAACATACAAGTTGTTTTCTCTGGCAACGTTATTATTTTTGTATTACTTGTGTGTTCGAAGTTGAATGACACTTAGCGCCGCCTATTGCCGAATGCAAAAATTTTTCTCAATTAACATACAGTATATCGTAAGAATTACCGAAAGTTTTTTTTATTTATCTTAGTTTCCGCGTTAATACAATACAAATTTGTATATTACATTATGAACATCCTGTATTTTATTTTGAGGAACTAATTCTATCGTTTCCGTAACTTTAAAAGATTATATGGTATTCGACACATTCTTATATTCAAATGGTATTTTGAAAGTAATTCGACTGTGCTGCCATATATAAATCTATAAAGTTTAAATATTACGTTTCCGGATATTGAAGTAAATTTCTGTAATTATTATTTGAAAAATCAAATTTTTCAAAACGAAGTTTATTTACACGATTAATTATATCAACTGTACTTGTACTGTCTTTAATATAATAATAAATATACGGAGTTTTTATATCCCCTTGATCATATCGACGCGCAAGAATATTGTACTTTCACTGGATTTAATTGAATTTTTACCTGCAACTTTTTAATGTATATATTTTATGTAGAGCAGCGTTTCCCAAACTTTTTCTATGACAGAACATTTCACAAATCCTGAAATTTTTAATGAACACTGTTTATTTTATAGTATAGGTAGCCATTAATAAATAAATAAATTAGGTAAAATAAACATCTTTTATCAAATTGTAATTATGTAAAATAAACTAGCGATTCCAGTTTGAACTTGGCACAGTATTTTAATTAAATCATACGAGACACATTAATTTTCATAATGTTTTACGGAACACTTATAAATCTTCCGCGGACACAGATTTTGGAAACGCTAATTTAGAGACTATAAAAAATTCATATGGAAATATCTAGAAAATAGAGAAAGATATAGATAAAAATCATTTAAAATAATAATTTTATCACCAACCGGGTTCAAATTGGTTAGAAAAGAATAGTTATAGAGTCATATATATGGCATACTATTTTATTTTTTGATTCTTATTGGAGTCATAATTCTCTGACAGTTGTGTGTTACACGTTAATTTTTAAATTCCGCAATGCTTTATTGTAATTCATAATTTCATTTACGTGCGATATCAAAATTTCTCACGAAAGATTAAACAATAAAATTTATATGAAAATAGAATTGAGAAAATGAGTTATTAATATGGCATACGATGGAAAAGTTAAAATATACTTCAGACAAATGGATGCCATAAAAATAATTCGACTAGAAAATGAATTATTCTTCGTGACAATATTATAAAATACATTAATAATACATTCGATATATCTCAAATTCACTAACATACGATACAATTTATTTGCCAATACTACAACTCATATATAGGATTACTATTTTATATAGGACAACAGATTTAGAAGGTGCTGGCATATAAAAAAATATGTCAACACTCTCTAAATCTGTTTCTGTGTCAATATATAGAATAATAATCTCTGATACTGAATAATAAATAAAAAATCATTGATATGCGATACAGATATGATTTAGTATGCCGGGTCAGTGACCTCGCCATCTTCGAATTAAGAATTTCGTTATAATAAATATATTCGTGCCACAATAAAAATTATTATAAATCCGAATCAATGTTCTTTCAACTACCTCGAACGTTATATCTAGTAATTAACTGCGAGAAATTTCATAAATCGAATAGTAATTACCTTACAAAGTTTTCAATTTTTCAAATAATGAAAATGTCTCTATAAAGTATTAAAAAAACCATAAAGTATTCTTAGAAAGTAAAATAAAGTATTTCTTAGACTCACTAACTTCACTCCAACAATGAAGTGAAAAAAATTTCTTGAATTTTTTCAATTATGATAACATGGCTAATCAACAGAGGTAACAAGGGTGTGCCGTATTTAGCTTCCTTCCTCTAATATGTATTAGAAAACAAAGGATCAGGAAAATTAAAAACAATATTGATATACAGTATTAAATTATGAATATACAAATATAGAATATAGAGGGTGATTCAGAAGGTTGGAGAAAAATTGAAGGAGCGTTTAGAGAAGACAATTCTTAGCCAAAGTTCTTAGGATTATTTTTTTTATTTGGAGCTTCGTTAAAAAGATATAGCACTCGAAAGTTTTGTGACGCATCTGATGTTGTTCTTGGAATGCAGGAATTTTTGAAAGAATGAGCCAAAGTTTCGTTCGACCACGCTACCCTGGCATCGAATAACGGTGTCGGCACTTGGAATAACTTTTGTAAAATTGTGCGTAGGCGCTGCCGCGCGATTTTATCCCTGCCGATGTAACCTTCGCATAATAAATGTTGCCAACCCTAAGAGTATCGAGCTCAGGTTTCCCTTCATAAAGACGTGATAACCCTAAGAGTATCAGTTGTCTGACTCTCAGTAATAAAAACCGGTCTAAATATGGTGGCATTTTACACACATTTTAATACCTAGATAAAAAGACGTCACAAAATTTTCAGGCGCTATATCATTTTAACGAAGCTCCAAATCAAAAAACGAACCTAAGCACTTTGGCTTAGAATTGCTTTCTCTACACGCACCTTCAATTTTTCCCCAACCTTCTGAATCATCCTGTATATAGTAACAATCTAGAACTCACTGTATAATTTTCCAGATGACAAAAGAAAGATAAATTTAATAAAAACATAATTTCATATATTAAATTTAACAATTTTTTAGGAAACCCACCATAACTGTGTATAAAAAGTTGCGTGGACTAACAAATTAATTCTGTAATAAAGGGAATGGAGTCAAAATTGGGATTTAAACATCTATCGAATATCTGTTGTATATTGTTAGTGCCAGAAATAAATATGCCACGAACTTCTCTCTCTAACCAGAACAAAGCCTGTTAAAGCTTTATTTTGCGAAACCATCTTATAGAGAGATAATAAAATAATACAAGTTTGCGTGTTTAAGAGAACTTGTAAGTTTGCATGCTTGCTAGTAATAATTTTCGAAGTAATAAGTAGGCCTATATATTTTTCTAATTAAAGCTAAATTATTTTCTTTTAAAATTCACCAATAAAATAGATATAATGTAGATTAGATACGAGAACGAAATTCAATTTGATAATTACCGTTGTTTCAGAAAGAAATGAAACAACATAGGCTTATTTGGCTCAAAGTAAAAATATGCACCATATCGAAAGAATATTCATAGATTCTAAAAAATTCAGTTTAAAAATCTGCACGGAAAAAAAGAAGTGATTTTTCAGTAATAAGAAAGATTTAGATTGGCAAACAACGTTAGAAATTGGACTTTACCCTTTTTTTCTTCCAGCAATTTAATTTGATCGGATGAAACTAAAATAAACCGATTCGAATCCGATTTTGGAATCGATCAGAAAAATAGAGAGGACATTAGAATAGCGTAGATCGATTCTATATAAAATATAGTGGTGGAATTCGGTGATAGGAAACTGTATCACATACAAATGCTGCGAACTTATGTACTTTATCCGAGATGGCACGAATAAATTACAGTATTCTAAGGCTGGATTCACACTGGCCTTGCGACTGCGATCTCGACCACAACCGCGACCGTTGCTATAGAGACAATCCCATCAGGCCTCGCTTCCCGACTTTCTACTGCGACTACGACAATATTCAACTCGCTGAATATTATCGTTGTCGCAGCAGATATGTCATTACGGTAGCAATAGAAAGGAGGCATTTGTCCATTTTTTACGAGCTGTATGCTACATCAGCTCTTATTGGCTGTTGTTTAAGCAGTTGCTATTGGTTGATTCGAAAAATCGTGAAGCCGGTCGTGATCAATGTGCATGTTCTATCGGAGTTGTCAGTCGTGGTCATAGTCGCAGACGTGGTCTCAGACCAGTGTGAATCCAGCCTAAAAAAATATTTCTTATCGACTCTGAAATGTTGGAATTTGAAAAAGGACTAGTTTCTAGCGAGATAAACTTTCAAAAACGCTTCTTTCATTCGCTAGTTTATAGACTACCATATTAATGTTTTGAACTGGTCCTTTTAATTCGTTCGATCCTAAGTCCGTAGTAAATGCGCGATTAATACCGAAATGTCATTCGAATCGATATTCAAATTGGCCAAACAACGAATGGTGGAATAAAAGTCCCGGATGAAAATTACTCTTAAACAAGAATTAATTATTTATAATTAAAACGAAACACAATCGGATGTGCCAAAAATGATGGCATCGGTCACGGTTCACTAGTAAATTTGTCATTTCTTTTATTATATTAATATGTAAGTATAGTTCGCTTTTAAAATGTCTGTGTTTTTTAACATCACTAATATATCCTTAAAATACCGAAACAATTTTAATTTTTACCGAATACCATAGAATATTTCCGTTAAGAATCCCACTTAATATACACGTATATATTCAAATTTCTTTGAATTTTATAATACATAAATCCAGAATCACCTTATTATATACTTATATACGATCATCTTAGGTATTAAGTCTTATACTTAGTATTTATTTGATTCAGCGAAGCATATTTTTCATTTTTGAAATTGAAAAACAAAATTATACCATGCGAATTATCTATTATACGTGTAGTATGTAATAACTATAAACTTGATTTTTGTATTCGAGAATAATTTCTATTTAAAAGAAAAGAATTTTTTGCCTTCCGAGAAGATACGATACGAATGGTCACAACACGCGCTTATAATTATATTTCCATAGTAAACTCTTTTTCTACCAAACAGCGTACAATATAGTGTATGTTAATCGGGATAAAATTCGTGAGATTTTCTAACTCGTTATAGATGGAGTTGGCCAATTGGACGGCTGGTCGAACATCGACCATGTCATCCGTGCCCGTCAATATACCAGATAAGCCAAGAAACTCGTCTAGTTTAGTTTTTCATTACGTAAATTAAAAGAATTAAAACTAACGTATCGTATTAGGTAACGTGGCAAAGAATTTTTAAATTAAATAAACAGTTATAAATGATATCGATGAATAAGAAATTACGTATTTTTCCATCGAGAGACTGTTTCCGAGAAATTCTCCTTTAAATTCGCGTGTAAATATATAATAATAAAAGTTTGTAAATTTGCATATTCAATCAAACCCCGATAAGACGTCCCTGGTTAAGCCGCCACCCTGGCTGATCTCCAAGAAATTTGGCGGAACGGATCATCCCTACGTTAATGGAATAGGCCAACCCCGATAACACGCCAATAGAAACGTCTAAACAAATATTTCTTAAGGTATTGTATTGGCCCCGGTTAATCCTTCAGGGGCGTGTAAGGTGAATTATATCCCGAAGTTCAGCGGTACTGTATATACCAGGGGTGGGCAAACCGCGGCCCGCCAGCAACACGCGCAACCTCGTAGTTAATAGCCATAATGCCAAAAATTTTATCGATAAATAGAAAAAAATATCAAACTGTTCCATATCTGAGCAACATAGTTTATGCAATTTCTAGAAAAGTAATAAATAATAATTCATATGGTAAATTGCAGATGTCATTACAGTGTCATATTTCCGAAGATTTTAAAATGCATATTTCTTACAAAAATAGATTTGATAATTGTTAAATAAAATAAACGTCATTACGTAAGAAATCGGTTGCAAAATACATTGGAAATCAAATAAAATCGTTTTGTCGATCAATCGACTCGATACCTTTGGTAATTTCACGGTGTTTATATTTAATATTTATGCAATTTTCTAAACAGGTATGTTTTTAATTGTTGTTTCAAATTTAAAATGATTAAATAATAATTTTAATATATAATTTAAAAGGATTTCGACTCTGCCGAGCTTCTCTGAAAACGGCGTTTCACTTTTTTCGGACTGCAGGCGTTATTCAGACCCATGATTCATATAACGGCCAATGAAAGTCTAATAAGAAAATCGGCTTAGTTTTATTTTTTATGATATCTTAGTCAACAAATGCACGTCTTATAAAAAGTTTTGGATATTTCTATATTGGCTACATAATTTTCTAAGACAATTATATTACCTCAGATAGTTATTAGTTGAAGGCGAGATTTTGGGAGTTTCTTGCTATTTTCTTTTACACCCCTTTTCAATGAGATAGATTACTAATGTACAGGATTACTTCCAACCACGGGCTACACCCCCGTGGAAGGGGGCCAGATTGTGAAGTCTAGCCGAAAATTCTTCCGGGATGATGGGCCTGGACCCCTGCCCTACATCCCGAAAAAATTTTTCGCTCGATGCCGGACCCGGGACGCGGCCCCTAGGCTCTATTTCATTGATACGATATGGCCCTTTCACCCAAAAGTTTGCCCACCCTGGTATACACTAAGGCCGTGCGATGGCCAAGAAACTACCGATCATCGATGCATCGATTATTTTAAAATTCATCGATGGTTAGTAAAAATTAAATCGATTTTTCTACGATGGTATTTCTAACTAAAAAAATGTTCCTAAGTCCCATCAATCAAACGTTTATTTTATTGAAATACAATACGTACAAGATTATCCAAAACATTTAAATACATATTTAAATGTTTTGGATTTAAACTGCTCCTATTTTTGGATATAGTTATGCCTGCTTTGCTGAATAACCGTTCTGCAGGCACAGAAGTTGCTGGCGCACAGATATTTTAAAGCCAGTGAGCAAAGATTAGAATTGATTTTCTCCTGTTATTGCCAAATTTGTTATTGATGAGACTAACCTTACAGTTGAATATTCTTTTTTCGAGCTTAAATAATAGCAGAAAAGTGCTTTTTCAAACTTCCACGGAAAAAAAAGTAACGACGACTATTTCTAACTCATCAGCAAACATGTTATTTCTAGTGTCATTTCATGTTTTGACCAGCGCCACCTGGAAAGTAGAGATGACGACATCTAGTGTAACGACTCAGCATGACTGCCGTTACAAAATTAAAGTATTTAATAAATTATTAGCAATCATTCTTACAGTGAAAAATTACACCATCGATGGTACCAATGAAATACATCGATTGTTATAATTGTCGATGGTTTGATGCATCAGCATGAAAATCCATCGATTAATAATCGACAATCGATGCCATCGCACGGCACTAGTATACACAGTATTAAAAGCTCTCTGGATTCATTTGTAACCAGCTGGTGGGAGAGATGGAGTTATGGTCAATCGTGTGTGTCTTTAAGTCTGGTTCACACCTAGGTTGTAGAAAATTTAAGATGGTAAGAACCAGATCGTTTCCATCGTTTATTGCTACCGAGCAAATAAGGATACTGTACAGTAAGCTGGGTGCGCTGTGTTTTATAGAAAACTCGAAGTAGAGGATCGAACAGCGGATGGACATGCTTTCTATATAGTACTGTACATATACGGCACGTATATGTACAGTACTGTATAGAAAACATGTCCATCCGCTGTAAATGATACAATTTTTTAGAATTGTTAAATTTTAATGCTAAATATAAATGTACTGTATTTTATTAAATTTAATAAATTCGGAGTTTATTATCATCTCTATACTACACGCGTTTTCGATAAACCACCAACTCCGATTAGCCGCCAAAATCATCTCCAAACGAATGGTAACGTCTTATCGAGGTTCGACTATAGTACTTTTCAAATACGATAACAATAAACATCGAAGTTCCATTGTATCGTTTGCCGATAATCTTATCTCGATAATATCAGACTTAAAGTTACGAAGGTTATAAGCAAATTTTTAAGAAAATTGATTTTTATATTATATAGTATTGTAATTGTTGTATCTTACTTGTTAGTGCAGTCGTGATCACTATAACATTTTTTTTTAATCTGTTTTTCTCAAATAGTCTTATTTTGGCAAAGTTTAACAATAAAAAATTTCCCGATTTTTTAAATCGAATATTGGAACTTGTTTAATACATAAAAACTTATTTAAAATGTAAAAAAGAGAATGTTTAAAAAATTCATTTTTTTCAAAGATTTCGATGCTAATGTTCGATCCGAGAAATCGTGGTCCGATTATTTATAAATATTTAGAAAAAATTCAAAAAAATGATAAGGTAAAGCCGGGAGAGATGGCGCACGTTTTGGGAAATTGGCCCAGTAGCCAGATTAATTACTTTAGACTATCGTTTTTCGTTTCCATTTGCTCTTTGTACATTTGGATACCCTGTTTTCGTGCAACAATATGAAAATAAGCAATACAATGTAATAACGAGAATAAAAACCAAAAAGTTACATTTCACCCATCTCTCCCAGTTTGGTGGATGAAATGACGCATGCAGGGTGGGAAAAATGGTTAATGGGAATAAAACATATTTATTGGGAATACAATTTATTTTCAATGAAAAAATACATTAATGGTTATGTTTTGAACTTAGTTATGTTTGACGGAATGGATAGCCTTGTCGAGGTCGTCTTGTGTCCAAGAGGCTCTGTTTGTCTTCCGCTTGTAAATAGTTGGCATCTTCTTCGACCGCTGCAAATTGAAAATGATAATTGAATGTATTTGATGAATTATTTAATCATTTTTTGAACTTAAGATCGCTGTACCCCGCTTCCTCCCCTTTTGATTCAATTCGTTATCATACTCGCAATGTAAGCTTAAGTTAATTAAAATGCGCCATTTCTCCCAAACAGGAGGGTGAGATAGCGCAGTCTACCTGTTGTAGCCTGCCATGATTGCCAGCGTATAACATGCACGCCATTTTTCTCCAACAAACCGACATTCAAGATAAACAACCTATTACATAGAAACAACACTGCATTCGTTATAGCAAGGTTATGAAGTATACTCTAAAAAACTTTCAATACTTTCTATAACATAAATCAGTATATATTAAACAGTACAAAACTGTACGCTTCAGTTTGGATGCAGCAGCTGCCTTCTACAAACACAACGCTACTATCAGTGGCACCTTTTCGCGGTCACTTTCGTCGTTACTGAAATAACCCGGGTGCGCAATCTCTCCCCCCGCGCCATCTCTCCCGGCTTTACCTTATAAGGTGAAGTGGGGTAAGTGCGGATTGGTTTTTGCCCAGTTGGACTTTAAACGCGAGTATTTTAAGCGATCGTATAAATATTAAACAGGATCGGTAACAATCGCGTTGCGCAGCTATTACCGTCTAATTCATCTTCGAAAATTTTAAATTTGTGACAAAATCGTACAAAATGTCAGCTACCCTATACTTACCCCGAAACAAGACAAAAGCGTATCTGCGAGTTAAAAAGCTTCGAAGTTTATTTACGCACGCTAATTGGCCAGAACAGAATTAGAAACAAATCTGCTATAAAATGCTTTTTACCATATCAAGATAGGTTGTTTGGTTTTAGAGTTATCCTTTGTTAAAGAAACAAGGATCGATCTCTGAAATGTGAGAGGAAAATATAGTGAAATAAAACAAAAATATAAAGTGATGTAAGTACACAAATTGTTTAATAACAACTTGTGTACTTATATTTTTGTTTTATTTCGCATATCTCATTTCACATTATTTCCTTTATATAAAACTTTTTATTTTTGTTTAAAGTAACAAAGTATATATTTTGTTATTTAATATGACAAAATGTTTTTTATCGAATAAAAAATAGTTTATACGAAAATTTTAATCGATATCTTTGCATTTATCGATCACCATCTCGACCACGTTCACCTTCCGTTCGTTTCTTTCGAATAATCGCCCCGCTGGTTTTGTGACGTAGGCGCGAACCATGTTATATGCTATAAAAAGAAGTTAACAAACAAATTAAATTGTAGAACACGAAAAAATAAAACTGAACGCGTTATGAAGTCAGATTGCCTAATAAGCGATTACCCCGAGGTACCGATCCGCACTCGCCCCAGGTAACAATATTTACGGAGCGAGAGCTTACCAGGGTTTTTCTCGATAAATTTTGAAATGTCAAAAATATTGCTTATTTATTGTAAACTTTAATCAATATTCTTCTTACTTATCAAAAAAATATCTCTTAATACGAAGTTATCTTAGGAATTATTGCACTTTTAAGATACTGTCAAAGTTGTGCGCGCTGTTCGGACGCGACGCGTTTGTAAATGTCGATGTAAATACTACATTCGCATCATTCGTCGCGCGTTATCTATGTCGATAGATCGATATTAACTCGTGGTAGAATACTACAATATCAAATAGCAAAATTTTTCTTAACTTATATTAAAAAAAGTCTGATAATGGGCTTCCCCCAACTACGCTCTTACCCCACTCCGCCTTACGTTTAAATAATATTTCGTCCAAATTTATATTAGTCAGTTAGAATTATCTAATTTATAGGTGGAAAGTTAAAACTTTTCGTACTATTGTATTTAATTCTTTAAAAGAAAGAAAATGGAAAAGAAAGATCCCGCGTTTTCTACGCTAATTTCTAAGTTATATTAAAAAGAATCATGGAAAGAAAAATTCGAATAAATGAAATATATTATAAGAATTATAATTATTACAAGCGAATAGGCAGTATTTTCTAAAGAATAAGAAAATTTCCGTAAACTTAAAATAGAAAAATAAAAGCGAAAATTTTCCTACTAATGTATAGAAAGTGGCTAAAGCTCGATAATTATTAAATAAAACAATTAAATAACTAAATACTTTTGAAAATAACGCTATTAACGAAAATTATGTCTAATAATTTTTAAATACGAATATAAAAAAGTAGTTTCTAGCTTTCAAATTAGTAATTTATTAAAATAAAATAAAGGAGAAAAATTCAAAGTAATGATCGAATTGATAATTAAATAGACATAGGCATAGACATAGACATATGTTTATTCACAATATTTACATTAAGTATATTGACAATGAATTGACCATTGACAGGCTCTGTCATTTTTCAGGTCATTCATTAAAGAAAAAACAAAACAAAATTTTTAATTAAAGATCATCTAAAGCAAAACTATATTATTAATTACACGACAAACATACATCATTAACATGTAAATATACAACACTATATTAATTTAATCTATCAACAAATCCTGTAATTTATATATATGCATTAGTGCAGACTTAAATTTATAATATTCTTGTATCGATTTTATTTCTAATTTTTATTTATTCCAACATTTTATGGATGCAAAAATTATAGATTTTAAACCTATAGTTATCTTACTTGTTAGTTTTTGGCCATATCTAATAGCCTTCCCGATACTCCTACCTCCATGCTTGACATTGCTCGTGCTCCATCTGTCGATATCAAATAGGAAAATTTTTCTTAACTTATATTAAAAAAAGTCTGATAATGGGCTTCCCCCAACTACGCTCTTACCCCACTCCGCCTTACGTTTAAATAATATTTCGTCCAAATTTATATTAGTCAGTTAGAATTATCTAATTTATAGGTGGAAAGTTAAAACTTTTCGTACTATTGTATTTAATTCTTTAAAAGAAAGAAAATGGAAAAGAAAGATCCCGCGTTTTCTACGCTAATTTCTAAGTTATATTAAAAAGAATCATGGAAAGAAAAATTCGAATAAATGAAATATATTATAAGAATTATAATTATTACAAGCGAATAGGCAGTATTTTCTAAAGAATAAGAAAATTTCCGTAAACTTAAAATAGAAAAATAAAAGCGAAAATTTTCCTACTAATGTATAGAAAGTGGCTAAAGCTCGATAATTATTAAATAAAACAATTAAATAACTAAATACTTTTGAAAATAACGCTATTAACGAAAATTATGTCTAATAATTTTTAAATACGAATATAAAAAAGTAGTTTCTAGCTTTCAAATTAGTAATTTATTAAAATAAAATAAAGGAGAAAAATTCAAAGTAATGATCGAATTGATAATTAAATAGACATAGGCATAGACATAGACATATGTTTATTCACAATATTTACATTAAGTATATTGACAATGAATTGACCATTGACAGGCTCTGTCATTTTTCAGGTCATTCATTAAAGAAAAAACAAAACAAAATTTTTAATTAAAAGATCATCTAAAGCAAAACTATATTATTAATTACACGACAAACATACATCATTAACATGTAAATATACAACACTATATTAATTTAATCTATCAACAAATCCTGTAATTTATATATACGCTTTAGTGCAGACTTAAATTTATAATATTCTTGTATCGATTTTATTTCTAATTTTTATTTATTCCAACATTTTATGGATGCAAAAATTATAGATTTTAAACCTATAGTTATCTTACTTGTTAGTTTTTGGCCATATCTAATAGCCTTCCCGATACTCCTACCTCCATGCTTGACATTGCTCGTGCTCCATCTGTCGATATACCAATAATCTTTTCTAATGAAATTGAAAAATTTTCCAACACAGACTTTAGTTCATCGTACAGGTCTTTGCCGGTAAAGTCGATAAAATAAATTCAATTTTAGAAATGCTTGGCGGGCCGCATAAACATGTTTAACGGGCCGCGTGTTGCTCATCCCTGTCCTAGATAGTTTAAGTTTACATCTATTACATTGAAATAATTGTCAATGTCTCATTTGTCTAGGAGGAACACTTAAGAACGTGTTAGAATCATAAAAACTATCTTTAACATACTTATAAAATAACAAAAAGTTAAATAAGAACAATCGACTTCTAAAAGTTATCAATCTAACATCACTTACATCAAAAGAGTTATTACTAAGATTATTAAAAAGTAAATTTTTAACCTGTGAAAGAGAACGTTCAAGTCTTAGTAAATGAGATTCTGGGGCAGAAGCCCATATTAGTATAGCATAATCTATTAAAGAAACAATAAAAGCAAAAAATACAATTTTCCTCGCTTCATAAGAAGTAATATAATCTAAGTTCCTATAAAGAATACCATATTTAATTTTTAGTTTTTTAATCAAAGTATCAATATGATTTACAAATGAAAGTTTGTTATAAAAAAAATACACCTAAATCATTTATTTCAGTTACAAGAAATATCAAGAGATATACCATCAATATAAGTATTTATATTGATGGTACCTTTAAGACGGGGAACATACGCGTCTGATCGCGCCTAGTATCGCATCAGATTTGGAAGCACGCGCCTTTGCGTGCCTTCTCGCGCGCCTTGTCGCGTGCAAAGTAGCTCCGTCTAAACATAGCTTAAGTACTATCTTAAGAAATTAAAGTATTTGTTATAATTTAAAATTTAAGTGATTATTTAGTTGACGTTATGGCTTTATTTTCTTAAATCGTCAACCGAGCATCCGCGACTAAATTATAACAAATATCGTAATTTCTCACTGGTCGTATTTTTACATATTGGATATCATTTAGGTTTTAGATGGAAACTGTTTCTCCCAGAAAGAAATTACAATGACAATATATCGACACATCATTAAATACGGCTCTATTTTTAATCCGATGGAAAAGAAATTTTTAGGGAACATTAAGTAACATACCAAACGAGTACCGTGTATACTAAATTTGGTGAAATTAGTTTAATGATGGACTCGTTGAAGAGAATGCTACCAAAGTACTCTTCGTATTTGCCCTAATCAGTTGAAATTTTCAGAAGATTTTAAGATAATATCATAAAATCTCATAATTCAACTCATAATCGGTCGATGTATGTAGTGTGTAAAGACGATTTTCCAGAGAAGATAATCCCTCTCGATTACTTTAGTCCGAGTGGATCAAAATTGTGGAAATCGATTAGCCCGCTCGCGCTAAAATTTTGAAAGGCCTTCGATTAATCTACGATATTGCAATTTCGTGGAAATCGGTCGAACGATGCGATTACCAGAAACGATGACGGAAGCGAGAAGAAAATGAAAAACCACACTTTTCGCTATATTCAAATTGTTTTAGGTTTTTTATTCATTCGATTCGATGCTTGGAATTTGTCATTTTCTATCCTAGTAAATATTGTTTTCCAATAAGGTAGGTGCGAGTAATAAGGCCCATTTGACAATAAGGCCCAACGTCAGAAAATCGTCTAAAATTCCCGCAGCTGACAGGTGGCAGTACGGTAATATAACCGTCTCGTGTAATTGAGTCGCCGTGCTTCTCAATATTCCATTACCTCTAATCGTTTTCAAATAGAAATACGTTAAAGTTGATATCGGTAAGTGGATTATCCTGTTATAAAAATAGTTCTTGATAATCTTTTGATTTAGAAATGCTGTAAGTTTAATCAGTCGTTGACAGTACCCCAGTAAACAACAGTGGGCTAGAGGGTTTCGGCTTGTATAATAACATTTTCGGCTAAGGAAAGTGCTAGGCTTAGAAAACGAGCAAAATATTAATCACATTGGCTTGGCAATAAGGCCTACGCTATTAGATGCTTTAAGGTCTGGGCTTTATTGCATCATATCGATGAAATATGCAAGTATAATACTTAAAACTAATATTAATTTAATATCTCTGTATATAATAATAAGTAATAAATATATAACATATAAATGATTATAAATATCATAAATATAAATTATGTAAATAATATAAATGTATAAGTATTAACTGGGTACAGTTAAGGCAGAAAGTCAGTCCCTACAAGTTTTTTGGTTAATATCATTAAATTAGAATATTGTTGTGTAAAATTTAATCTGTGTAACTTGCAGAAATATGGCAGATAGGCCCAACAAAGGAATTCGTGCAAAGTGGACTGCAGGACAAATGGAGAACGCCTTGAAGGACATTGCAAAAGGGGACAGTCAATATATTGTGTCCGATCGCTACGGCATTGCACGCTGGACTCTTAGAAACCATATAAAGTCAGGCTCTACTGAACGGAAATTGGGACGCAATACCTTGCTCACTCCTCAACAAGAAGATGAACTTAAAACAAGAATGTTCCGGATGGCAGATATAGGCATTCCTATGACGCCAAAATGCATCAGACACTGCGTCTTCAGATTTTTTCACCAAACAACATCAGTCACCCCTTCAACGAAAATACAAAGATAGCTGGAACTTTCTGGATGCGGAATTTTCTGAAGCGGCACCCTGACGTGAGGAGGAGGAAAGCTCAGACGATGAACTTTGCTAGAGCACAAAAGCTTAACCATTTCGTTGTTGGCGACTACTTCTCAAAACTGGATGAGTTGATGACGAGGATGGACATCAAAAACAAGCCCGAAAAAATCTACAATATGGACGAGAAAGACTGCAGACTTACATTCCATCACTACAAAGGGTACTGGCGAAATCTGGATCCAAGAGGGTTCACCTAATAGCGAATGAGCATGCTCAAAACGTTACAATAATTGCATGTGGTAATGCTCTGGGTAATGCGATACCTCCTATGATCCTGTTTAAGGGCCAACGTCTGAAGCCAGAATGGGTGGAGACTCTCCCGGATCGAACAGCAGTGGCAATGACACCTAACGGGAGTATGACTGCAGACACTTTTGTCATGTGGCTTCGTCACTTTGCCGAGTTCAAGCTTCCCGTCGTATACTCTTAATCTTTGACGACTCCTCTTCTCATCTCGACTATACCATCGTTGAAGTTGCTGAGGAGCTGGAAATAACATTGTTCTGCCTTCAAGTCCGTTTATAAATCCTTTCAACATCATTAGGATCAAGAGGTCCTAAGATATTGGGACAGATACCCTCGGAGAGACATTAACAAAACTACCTTTGGGAAAATTTTCTCTCCAGTTTGGGACAAAACCATGACCCAGAGGAACTTTAAGAGCGGTTTTGCTACCACAGGAATTTATCCCTTCAATAAAGACGCTATACAGGAAGAAGCATTTGCACCTTCCGTACTAACAGAGAGAGAGGAGAATAATGCAACACCAGAATCACAAGTTGGTGGTCAGGTGCCACAGGACATTCCGACAGAGGAAGAACCAGCATCTCCCACAATTGAGCAGCAAACTGCGTCTTCTTTCTCACAGCTGTTATCAACGCCGAGACAAAAGCAGGATAAACCAAAGAGAACTGCGAGGAAAGCAATCAATAGCAGAGCTGTAGAATTAAAAAAACAAGTCTTTGCATCTTCTTCTGATAAATCCAATGCATCGAAACCAACATCACGGCGCAAGAAATTGAAGAAAAAAAACAAGAGAAATCAAGAGCAGGGACCACATATTGACGAGCCTCAAACTTCGGATGGACGAAGAACCAAGGAGTCTTGGTACTTTTTCATCTGCCGTGAAGAGCGACTGGCCGACATGAGATCATGTGTGTCATGTGGACGATGGGTACATGATGAATGCATTGGATTCACCCGCGAAGATAAGGACGACTTTCGTTGCCCAAACTGCTAGAACCCGTTCAGTTTCCTATTTTTTGTAACATTTTCCAACGTGGGCCTTATTACAAATAGCTGTTTTAATAAGGCCCATTTGCATCATTTTTTAAAACATTAAAAAAAACTTGTAAACATACTTTCAAGAAATAATAAAATGATTATTACAATCCTAAGGCATTAATGTATATAATCCGTGCTTGCGCGATATTTTTGGGGGTTTGCCAGCTGAGAAATCAATAATTTCCCTTACATAGGCCTTATTACTCGCATCTACCTTACTATATATTCTAAATATCAGATTAATAATAATTTTAGAGCGAGTCGAATTTCGGTCGAAACGATTCCTGTTATAAGAGACATCTACTGTACTATTATACTGGCTTAAGGCTGGGTCTCACAGGCGTAAAACGCGACGTAAATACGTTGGCGTATCGACGCTGATGATGTCACTTCCTGTATATTGCTAGACACTGCGTCGTTACGCCGGAGATGACTTTTCTTCAACTTTATGCGCTGCGCCAAGAGTACGTTGGCCATTCGTCCAATCAGAAGAGAGATTGTTTTATTTCGTAATTCAATGTGGCGAGTAGAGAAGATACCGTGTGCGTGTTCGATAATGAAGCATTTCTGTAAGAAATAAGAAAATATCGATTCCTTTTACGATAAAAAAAAATGTCTCATCGTGATGATGAGCTATCCATGTAGAATCAACTAACTTCAAATGATATCACAGTAATTACCAGTAGCTAAACGATGTCGTTTATTTATGTCGCGTCGTACACTTTCGATCTGAACATCAGTACGCTCGACGTTTCGTGCGCGATGCATGTACGTCAGCGTACTGACGTCACGTTTTACGCCTGTGAGACCCAGCCTTTATAGTCACTGTCACTCGATTAGAGATGTTAAAATATCGAACTTTCCAATACCCCGGTATTAATATCGATATTAACAAAATTACGCATTATTTACAGATTCAAAGATAAAAAAGTTTTTTGAAAGTAATTTATTCTATCGCTTGAAAATTTAGTCATATTTTTGTCCTCTATAGGCGAGCTTCGGTGATATAAGAAATAAAATCAATGATTATTTCGATTCGGTAAACTATGCCCTTAACCATAACCGAGCTGTTTCAAACAAAAACAAATCGTACTATCGAATAAGAAATTTCAAAAAATAATTTTTTCAGCGCGTGACAAATTTTTTGTGAAAAACTTTATTCGGACAGAAAATAATTCTATAATGGTAAGAAGACATTCATTAAGCGATATATAAATGTATTCGTATTCTTAATTCGATATATCTGTAAATGAAAATAAAGATTTCTTTAAAATGATAAAAATCGAGACCTTACTAATACAAACAGAATCTTTTAGTGAAAAGCGAACTAATCGGATTATTTTTCGTTTGGACTTAAGAAAGCGGAGACTATTCAGTGAATTTTCGGAAAGATTTTTGATCCGTATTTTCGGAAAGATTTTGAGGTAGAACCCTTCCGCTGAAAATGCTCTTTGGGATTCTATACTTGTAGGCTTAATTGCATTATACAGATTTTCTCTTCTTTTTAATGCTACTTCAAAGTTCTTAAGGAAATACCACTTCTAATACCGGTATTGTCTCCTCGGTACCGATACCGATTTGCTATAGAGTGGATCGGGGAAAGATGCTTATTTTTCTCTAATTCTTTATTATTTAAACAGGTGGCGATAAAAGCTGGTTTATTATAATTTTCTATAAGCCCGCCAAAAATATAGATGATGGATATTATCAGATTAACAATTACTCGCATTAGAAATCCAAAAGTTTCCAGCGAGTACAGGTAGGCCTCGATTAGCGCGAATAATTGGTTCCACGAATTTCTCGCGCTAATCGAAGTATTAACTCTATGGAAAATATGGTAATTGGTTCTTGCTTTGTGAGATTCCGG